>UCOK01007639.1:0-80016 GCA_900474325.1 Synergus umbraculus
CTTATAAATATTACATAGAAATCTTATCAAATTCCATGAAATCCTTTAAAATTCTCACAAAATCATTTAAATATCAGAAAAATCTCTCAAAATCACTTAAAATTATTAGAAATCTCGTAAAATTCCTTAAAATTTCTGGATAATATTTCAAATTCCTTAAGACCTCATAAAACTCTTATAAAGATTTTAAAATCTCTTAAAATTTCACAAAATATTCTAAAATCCCATAAAATTCTACAAAATCGTTTTAATATCCTAAAAATCTCTTGAATTTCGTAAAAATCACTTAAATCAACTTGAAATCCTGAAAAATATTACAAAATCTTTTATAAATTATAGAAATATTTTTTGAAAACCCTTAAAATTTTACGAAAAACTTCGAAATCTTTGTAAATTCTACATAATCTTTTAAAAATCATAAAAACCTTTTGAAATTCCTCAATAAAATTCCCTATAAAGTTTTAAATTTCTTATTTAAATCACACAAAATACATATTTTAAAAGTCATAAAAGTACCTTGAAGTCCGATTGAAATCTGATCAAAGTCGTGAAAAATTCTAAAAATTCCCAGAAACTTCTTGAAATTTTTTAAAATTCTAGGATAACATTTAAAATTCCATTATCTCCCATAAAATCTTTAAAAACTCCATAAAATTCCTATTCAAAAGATTTCAAGAAATTCAACAAAAGTTTCAACTGTCAAAAATACTCGCACTGATTATCCGGGAATATTTTTTGCAAACCGGAAATGACACGATTTCTATAATTCGGGAGTATAAAAATTACAGCAAATTGCCATTCGACCAATTTTCGGTAAACTAAACATTAGGGGAATAGAATTTGGGTAATATTCATAGTTTTATTCTTGGAATGGTAATAAATAATACAAATACACTAATACTGTCATAGAATGTATAAGAACAGGTAACGCCTCTTGTATCGATGCAGCCTTGACTCGTTTCCCGCCTTTCGCCAGAATCTCAGCGAATTGCTGATATTATAGCAAAATAACAGCATATTCACCTATCTCGTGAACTCATTTCCCGAAATCAGCATCCGCGCTGATATAAGTGATGCACGTATTGCTAATATCGTAATATCCACTCTTTCAATAATGTTCTCCTCAAGTCTCCGGTTCATTACAAAGCTACAAAGGTTCCATGAGTTCCGAGTTCTAATTCACAACACTTAACATGGAGATAAATCGCACCTTTCAGAGAAAACTTGGAAGAATGGCTGTGAGAAATCTTGTTACCTTTGGCGATTAACTATTGCTGCTCAAAGAGCGATTATTACATTTTTTTATGCTATGCTATATAATGCTATTTATATATGCTATGCTGTTATGAAATCTTTTTTAATCTCTTTTCAAATCCTTTAAATAGTGATTTTCAACAATCGATACTTGCCGAATTGTAAATTCCGCGTAAATTGAATTTAAAATTTTGAATTTGGTTTCGTTAATAATCATTTTGTCACGAACCTAAACTCAAAATACATTGAAAAGAATAGGAATTTTATGGAATTTTTTTAAGATTTCATGGGAGATAATGGGATTTTAAATGTTATCGTAGAATTTTATTGAGAAATTTCAAAAGCTTTTTATGATTTTTACAATATTTTGTAATAGTTTTAAGGATTTCATGGAATTTGATGATATCTTTAATGATTTTAAGAGATTTTAAGAGTTAATTGAAAAATTTTCAGAGTTTGATAGAAATTTTTAGAGATTTTCACTAATCTTAACATGGATTTCAAGAGATTCATGATTTTGTAGGTTTTTGTGTGCATTTTTCATGATTTTTACGAAATTCAAGAGATTTTTAGGATATTAAAACGATTTTGTAGAATTATATGGGATTTTAGGATATTTCGTGAAATTTTAAGGGATTTTAAGAGTTAATTGAAAAATTTTCAGTTTGCTAGAAATTTTTAGAGATTTTCACTAATCTTAACATGGATTTCAAGAGATTCATGATTTTGTAGGTTTTTGTGTGCATTTTTAATGATTTTTCAATGATTTTTACGAAATTCAAGAGATTTTTAGGATATTAAAACGATTTTGTAGAATTATATGGGATTTTAGGATATTTCGTGAAATTTTAAGGGATTTTAAAAGCTTTGTAAGAGTTTTATGAGCTTTTAAGGAATTTTATCAGATTTCTAATAATTTGAAGTGATTTCGAGAGATTTTTCTGATAATTTAATGATTTTGTGAGAATTTTAAGGAATTTTTTTAAGATGTCATGGGAGATAATGGGATTTTAAATGTTATCGTAGAATTTTGTTGAGAAATTTCAAAAGCTTTTTATGATTTTTACAATATTTTGTAATAGTTTTAAGGATTTCATGGAATTTGATGATATCTTTAATGATTTTAAGAGATTTTAAGAGTTAATTGAAAAATTTTCAGTTTGCTAGAAATTTTTAGAGATTTTCACTAATCTTAACATGGATTTCAAGAGATTCATGATTTTGTAGGTTTTTGTGTGCATTTTTAATGATTTTTCAATGATTTTTACGAAATTCAAGAGATTTTTAGGATATTAAAACGATTTTGTAGAATTATATGGGATTTTAGGATATTTCGTGAAATTTTAAGGGATTTTAAAAGCTTTGTAAGAGTTTTATGAGGTTTTAAGGAATTTTATCAGATTTCTAATAATTTGAAGTGATTTCGAGAGATTTTTCTGATAATTTAATGATTTTGTGTTAATTTTAAAGGATTTCATGGAATTTCAAAAGGTTTCTAGGAATTTTTAGAGATTTTCATGGATTTTAAGCAATTTCACGGATTTTCAAAGGTTTCTTGGAATTTTTATAGATTTTCACAAAGTTTAACATAGGTTTGAAGAGATTAGAAAAATAAAATATAATAAATTATATAATATTGAAATAAATAAATAAATGAAATAAATGCGCGCGCGGAGCGCGCTTTTGTTCTTTATATAGGGATAAATTTCATAAAGTATAATGTAATCTGCATTTTATATTTAGAATTTAGCATTTGTTATATTAGGTACATTCACTTTTGATTAAAGCGCAGGTAATGGGACAAAAGTGTACCTATAAACTCATCTCAGACATAAATAATAGGTTCGTTCTCAATTGCTTCGATCGCAGAACAAACAATTGCTTTCTCTCGAATTTCATATTATATGTCGTAATGACGAAAATGATTTATGAAGTGATATTTGAGCATACGTGTCTAACTGTCTATATGTCTCGATGGCAAAATATCTTCAAGTGTAATCGTGGCAGGTGAAATGCCAAGAGGCATCGAATTTCCGGTTAATACATTGTAGGTGCAGAGGCGTTGATCAAGAATTAGAGAGAAATACAATTTCTATTTGATTCAATCCCATATGATGTTTTCTTCTTTAAATTAACTTTTTTTTTTTTTTTTTTTTTTATTTAAATTCTCGCAACATTAGAAATGCCTTGAGCCATCTAAATAGATGTACTAACCGCCGTAATTAAGTTTGGAATATGATGCTTACATACATACATCCATACATACATACATACAAACAATTATACATAAATACATGTATATACAATATAAAAGCATATGGAGTCAAGTATAAGGTAAATATAGACATGAATGTGAAATTAAAGATGGACATTACATAGATATGAACTATGCTCATTGTCAATTGCATATATATATATATATATGTGTGTGTGTGTATGTGTGTGTGTGTGATCTTCTGTCGGCATGTACATTCACCTACTCTGATTGTGACTCGTGAGCCAGAAGATATTGCACCCAGAGCGAGGATATATCAGCGATCTATGGAGATACGCCTTTGCATGACTTGGCGCACATATATCCGTATCGCGACATTAAATTATAGCGCGGACACTTATATTACGAGTGTGCGAGAGAGCTGTGCAGGATACGGATATGTTTACCAAGGTACACGCACGATATATATTCCTGATCGAGGATACATGAGGCTGCTTTTTGCCTTTCCTTGTACAGAGCAGTAGGTATACACACTACATTAGGTATACACAGTGCATTAGAATTATATATATATATATATATGCTTAGAAAAAGTATTTCTTGTATTACATACCGAGAGACTCGCAAACTTATTTTTATTTCAATATATAATTTGAGAAAATAGAGGATCCTCTCTTTTGAGTAGAACAGAAGGTTCTAGAAGAGGGATTACATTTTTAAAAAGTACAAGTTACTAAATTCTGGGAAAAATACGTTCAGAGCGCATGTTGAGTATTTTAAGTGGTAAATTCAGTTATTTCATTTTTTTCGGGGCTGTTTTTTCTTTATTTTTGCATGGATTTTGTGGTGGAAAGGGGGTGGTTTTTCTTTATTTTGGGATGGTTTCACTGATAGAGTGGTAAAGGGGGTGTTTTTTGGTCATTCTGGCTCAAAATAGAGACAAAACACCCCCTTTACGGGTTTATTAGGGAAAACAGGGGAAAATAAGGAAAAAACACCCCCTTTACGGCTTTATTGGGGAAACCAGGCGAAAATGACAAAAAAAAACACCCCCTTTACGGCTTTATTAGGGAAACCAGGCTAAAATAAAGGAAAAACACCCCCTTTACGGCTCTATTAGGGAAACCAGGCAAAAATAAAGGAAAAACACCCCCTTTACGGCTTTATTAAGGAAAGCAGGCCAAAATAAAGATAAAAAACCCCCTGTTTTTTCTTTATTTTGGCCTGGATTCCATAATATAGCAATAAAGGGGGTGTTTTTATCTTTATTTAGGCCTGCTTTCCTTAATAAAGCCGTAAAGGGTGTGTTTTTTCTTTATTTTCGCCTGATTTCCCTAATAACGCCGTAAAGGGGGTGTTTTTTCTTTATTTTCGCCTGGTTTCCCTAATACAGCCGTGAAGGGGGTGTTTTTTCTTTATTTTGGCCTGTTTTTCCCAAGAAAGCCGTAAAGGGGGTGTTTATTCTTTATTTTCGCCTGGTTTCCCTAATAACGCCGTAAAGGGGGTGTTTTTTCTTTATTTTCGCCTGGTTTCCCTAATAACGCCGTAAAGGGGGTGTTTTTTCTTGATTTTGACCTGGTTTTCCTAATAAAGGCGTAAAGGGGGTGGTTTTTCTTTATTTTTGCATGATTTCCATAATAACGCCGTAAAGGGGGTGTTTTTCTTTATTTTCGCCTGGTTTCCCTAATACAGCCGTGAAAGGGGTGTTTTTTCTTTATTTTCGCCTGGTTTCCCTAATAACGCCGTAAATGGGGTGTTTTTTCTTGATTTTGACCTGGTTTACTCATAAAGGCGTAAAGGGGGTGTTTTTTCTTTATTTTGGCCTGGTTTTCCTAATAACGCCGTAAAGGGGGTGGTTTTTCTTTATTTTCGCCTGGTTTCCCTAATAACGCCGTAAAGGGGGTGTTTTTTTTTATTTTGGGCCAAAATGAGGATAATTTAAAGGATTTTGGTGAGATTTAATTAAATTTTCAGAAGTGTGCATATTATTTATTTATTATTATTTATTTTTCATTGTGTTTAAACAAATTTTTAAGGCGGTTTTAGGAGAATCAAGTGACAATCAATCAAAATTGATTTATTTTGATGCGTTAATTATGAATATAATAGTGAAAAATGGCGACTAGTTGATTTTCATGGTAAAACCACGAAAAAACCATAAAAATCATGGTTTTCTATTTTCTTTACGTTTATTTAAAAAATCCTTTGAAATCTCTTGACATCTTCAAAAAGATTTTATTAAATTCGTATAAATTTTATTATTTACGAAGTTTTTATACTTTTTTTGATTCTCGTACTTAATTTATTTATTCTTTATTTTATTTATTTTATATATTACTTTATTTTTAATTTTCCTATTTTTTCTTTGTTTCAGGTGAGTCAAATTTGGAAAATACTTATTAGCTGCTTTCAAGTGAGTGAAAAGTATAATTTTACTAAATCCTATACTATTTTGTGAAATCCTTTGGAAGTCCTAGAAATCTTAAAAATCCTAGGAAATTTTGTGAAATTCCTTGAAATCTTAAAGAAAATCCCCTAGAATCGGACAAAATACTTTGAAATCGCAAAAAATCATAATTATTTTTTAAATCTCATAAAATCTGTCAAAATCCTGTGAAACCCCATAAAAATTTTTGAAATCCCATCAAATCTTTGGAAATTGCTTGAAATTCCGTAAAATCCCTTTTAATCTTTTGAAATCACCTTGAATTTAAAAAAAAACCCCATGAAATTATTTTAAATTCCTTTAAATTTTTCAAAATCCTGTGAAATTCCCTAAAATCCTTAGAAATCTTTTTTAAAATCTCGTGATTTTATTTCATATTGAATTCCTCCCCCCTCCCTCAAAAATAAATAATTATATACTTATCTATTATTTTCCTAAATATAATCAATAAAAAAATATTCTATATTCCTAAAGCTACTTCTGAGTGACCATCACTTTGTGTAGGTGTTGCAGATGTTATGTTAAAGACTGATGTCATTGTTCGTGTGCTATAATGTTTTGAATCATTGATGATGTGTTATGTCATTCTTAATGGCACTCGATTCCACATAATTATCTTAGCCTCTAAACAATCTTATTGAAACAAGAGGATATTTTCAAATGCAAATCAAGTGACATTTGAGTCAAGAACAAACCTATTTTTTCATCACAAATAATTCACATCACATTTAGATAATTTTTTTTTAAATAAAACGAAAACATGCAAATTGAAGTATTATCTAAAAGTATCTAAAAATAAATTAATTATGAATCTCGTAAAATAAGAGGAAACTTCCTTAAGTCTCCGGAATTTCAAGGACGCGAGAATAATTTCTCATAATTTAATTTTTACTATAAATTAAAGATAATTTTTTTTTCCTGCGGTTTGGTTTGTTTATTTTTCTGTCTATAAGCGAACAGCTTTTATAACTTTTATGCTATTAATTCAACAATTTTATTTTAAATTTATAAGTCGATTTTACGGTCACGATTTTATGAGTCAGAGTTTACGATTAAATAATATCTCTATAAATTTAAGTCTCTCAATAAAATCTCTTGATATGCTTAAAAATTACGCGAAATGTTTTTCAATAAAATAAAATCTTTCAAAAATCCCCGGAAATCTTTTTAATAAATCTTTTTAAAAATATCATAAAACTTAAATTTCAATTTCAATTTTAAATTTAATTTTTTAATTTTTAAATCCCTTTTCCAGAATTTTAAAGACACGAAAATAATTTCCCAAAATTTAATTTCCTATAAACTAAAAATACTTTTTCCGCATTTTTTTTTACTGTCATCTTTTCTTTCTGTTTACAAGCGAAATTTTTTTTTTTATTTTTCTGTCATTAATTCAAGGATTTAACTTTAAATTTAGAATGAATTAACATACCAGAAATTTTATTATAGTGCTAGGCATGAGATTTTACGATTGAATATGATATCTTTATAAACGAGAGTGAAATAATGACGATATTTTTTTATTGCTATGTGAGCAAAATCCTTGCAGGAAAGTAAATGATTTTCTGCAAGTCGTTTATTACATGCTGCTCTTATAGAAACGCTCAACTAGGGAAAGCCAATAAAGGAGCGAGTGAATTCTTTATTCCTTCCGGTTCTAAATAATGTTTTGCCTAATATGGAAAAGAAGTAGTGCGTCGCCCACTATAGCAGCATAAAAACAAGTAATAGAGGTATATACATATCGCTCTTTTACTTCTTGTGTAGAATAGTAATGAATATTTATATACTAAAGTCAAACAGCGGGTATTGACTTGTCATAATCGTAAAGTTAAATAATATTTCACGAAATGAGAAGGAGAAGAATTATGGTCGTTACTTTACAATAGTTATCACATCTAATGACTAATATTTTTAAAATTATTAGCTTTTCGCTTCCCGCTTAATAATTTCGAAAGAAATTAGATTTTTATTTCAATTTTTATTTAATTCTCACGCAATATTTATTATTCTTATTAATATAAAAAAATTGAGGCCATGAAATCTTTTGAAATCCGATGAAATCTCATAATATCCTTAAAAATGTAGAGAAATCTGATAAAATATTTATTTTGGGCCTTGTAATTTAGGGACTTATATTTCTGGGACTTATTTGGGGTCTTACGACTTTAAATTCAGTTTTGATACTAATGGGCCTGATATTAATTAAGGATACGAAATAAATGGATTTAAAAAATCATTGAATCTTGGTTTTCACTTCTTGCAAGTTGCCCTCGATTGCAGAAGATCATATCTCAAAGGATCAATAGGCGAGGATGACTCCCATGTGAGTTCTACTCGTATTTGAACATATCTGCTCGTAAATTGAGCGTGACATTTAAAGTTGCCAATAACAGTATAATATGTAGTATGCACTTTGTCTCTGTGAGGAAGCCGCGCAATTAACTCAAACCATGGGAAGGTGATTTCTGAAGAAGCCTGGTGATTAATATCGGAAGCCGGATCTTAATATATCAAAAAAAAAAAGAAAAGAAAAAAAAAACACTGTAATCAATCACTTGTAATATAATCACACCATTAAAATGCAATTTACTGTAAAAATATCCAATCACGATTTATAATTCTCATTTATAAAAGTAATTACAAAGGAATTTTCATATTCGAAAGCGTCCCAAAAATCAAACCCCAAAAAGTTCAAACAATATAGGGCCCATTCATGAGGCTCAAAAATAAGTCCCAAAAATCATAAGGCCAAAAAATAAGTCCCAAAAAATTTTAAAATATATAGGGCCCAAAATTATAAGACCCAAAAATAAGTCCCAAGCATCAAACTCACAAAAAAGTTTAAATGGTATGGGACCCAAAATCATACGGCCCAAAAATAAGTCCCAAAAATCAAACCACAAAAAAAGTTCAAATTATATAGGGCCCAAAGTCATAAGGCCCAAAAAGTAAGTCCCCAAAATCAAACCCCAAAAAAGTTCAAACAATATAGGGTCCAAAGTTATAAGACCCAAAAGTATGTCCCAAAAACAAATCCTAAAAAATTTTAAATCATATAAGGACCAAAAATTAAAACCCAAAGTTCAAAAAGTATAGGGCCCAATAATAAGGCTCAAAGTCATAAGGCCCAAAAACAAGTCTCGAAGATTAAACCCCAAAAAGTTCAAACAATATAGGGCCCATTCATGAGGCCCAAAAATAAGTCCCAAAAATCAAACTCTCAAAAAAGTTCAAATCATATAGGGCCCAAAGTAATTAGGCCCAAAGTCATAAGGCCCAAAAAGTAAGTCCCAAAATCAAACCCCAAAAAAGTTCAAACAATATAGGGTCCAAAGTTATAAGACCCAAAAGTAAGTCCCAAAAACAAATCCTAAAAAATTTAAAATCATATAAGGCCCAAAAATTAAAACCCAAAGTTCAAAAAGTATAGGGCCCAATAATAAGGCTCAAAGTCATAAGGCCCAAAAACAAGTCTCGAAGATTAAAACCCCAAAAAGTTCAAGCAGTATAGGGCCCAATCATAAGGCCCAAAAACAAGTCCCGAATATTAACCCCAAAAAATTTCAATCAATATAGGGCCCAAACTCGTAAGCCTCAATGTTAGAAGGCCCAAATTTATAAGTCCCAAAACTATAAGACCCAAAATGCCCAAAAATATAAGACCCGAAAATAATTTCAAAAATATAAGGCTAAAAAAGTACAAAGAATATAAGTCCCAAAATATAAAGCAAAAGTATGAGACCTAGAACATAAGTCCCAAAATATCAAATAGAACAAAAAAAGTAAAAAATAAGTCCCAAAATTAAAAAAAAATTATAAAAAAAACCACTACAAAATGGAATTAAGAAAATAATTTTTTTGTTTTAATTTTTAGTTTAAATTCTGATTTAAAATTCTGCACTAGATTAAATGAATAATAGAATGTATAAATGATAGCGATAAAAGAAATAGAATTAGACAGATTATGAGAAATTCACACGCCGTCATTCAAAGTCTTTCTTCTAAACTCTATATTAGATTGCATTACTGTTAATTAATAAAGCAATCAAAAGCAATTACGTTTTACAAGATATGCATTTACGCTATAAATTAGATGCAAGAAAACATAGTCAAAGGTCACGAGATTACATAGTGTGGATATTATTACGATGCGAATATCTCATCGTTTAGAGTTTGTGATATTAGATCGGAAAGTGATAGTCGGTAACCAACTTACCACCCAGTCACCCACCCTCTTTTAATCATGTCAATCTTTACTAAATTTATTGCTGTAATTATTATTATTTTATATACATAGTTATGTTTGTTTATATCTATTATTTATAGAGTTTCAATTTATTGTCGGATATTTATTATAATGGAAGGATTGAAATTTGCAACCTTTCAACGCTTTCCAAATTTGGGCGTTTTTTAATTGAAATGTTTTTAAATTTGGACCATTTCCGAAATTGAACGTTTCCAATTTTGAACGTTTTCAAATTTGGACGCTTTTTCACTTTGAACGTTTACAAGTTTTTATCCTTTCAAATTTGAACGTCTCCAAATTTAGAACGCTTTCGAACTTGAATTTTTCCAATTCAAAACGCGTCCAAATTTGGAAACGTTCAAAGTAAAAAGGCGTTCAATTTTGAAAATGTTCAATTTTGAATGCTTCCAAAAGAAACGTTCAAATTCGAAAGATTTCAAGCTTAAAACGCTCAAGTTCGGAAAGGGTTCAGATTTTAAAACATTTCAATTCAAAAACGCCCAAATTTGGAAACGTTTAAAGTTGAAAGCGTCCAAATTTGAAAACGTTCAAAATTGGAAACGTTCAATTTCGGAAATGGTCCAAATTTAAAAACATTTCAATTAAAAAACGCCCAAATTTGGAAACGTTTAAAGTTGAAAGCGTTCGAATTTGCAAACGTTCAAAGTTGGAAGCGTCCAAATTTGAAAACATTTCAATTAAAAAACGCTCAAATTTTGAAACGTTTAAAGTTGAAAACGTTCAAATTTAGAAACGTTCAATTTCCGAAATGGTCCAAATTTAAAAACATTTCAATTAAAAAACGCCCAAATTTGGAAACGTTTAAAGTTGAAAGTGTTCGAATTTGGAAACGTTCAAATTTGGAAGCGTCCAAATTTGAAAACATTTCAATTAAAAAACGCTCAAATTTTGAAACATTTAAAGTTGAAAACATTCAAATTTAGAAACGTTCAAAATTGGAAACGATCAAAGTCAAAAGCGTCAAAATAAAAAGAATTAAATGCCAATTGAATCGAGTTTCGACAAGGACACACTGAGAAAGTTGGCACCTTTTCAGAATTTTTTCTTCATACTCTCATCTGGCACGAGCAATATTTTAATTTGTAATCTTAACAGATGTTGACACGCAACGCAAACGACTCGTGCAACCTTATAATCGTGTGTATTATGCCATAATGGAAATTATTTCAAGCAAGATTCCAGATTCCACATGTTTAGGGAGAGTCTAAAGAGGACGAATCAAGGACGCTGACTCGCTTAGCATCTCGGCCAGTTCTTTAATCGTCAAGCGTGAATCGTAAATCGTTATTTATATGTCTTTCGTTTGTTGTGCGTAATCCAGCACGTGAGACGTAACTGCTTTTCAGCTCGTTCCATTCACGTTTTTACGGAGTGATTTTATGGAACAGAGTTCACGAAACGAAGGCTTTTCGTAATGGGAGTCTCGTAAATCATTTGCTTGTTTCAAACATACTCATCTTCTTCTGAGCGAAAAAATCAAGTGGTATTTCCACAGAGCACAGAGGCAAGAGTTGGTATTTCCAACCGTGATTTGTGGGACAGAAATAGATTGGAAATAATAAGTAAAAGAATTTTTTAATATTAGAAAAATTTGCTGGACACTTTCGAATTTGTAAATTTTTAAATTTGAACGTTGTCTAATTTGAACGCATTCTGAATTTGAACATTTTCAAATTTGGACGCTTTCGAATTTGAACGTTTCCAAATTTGGACGCTTTTATCTTTAAACGCTTCCAAATTGTGAAGGTTTTGAATTTGAACGTTTCCAAATTTGAACACTTTCGAATTTGAACGCTTCAAAATTTGGAAACTCCGAATTAGAATATTTCCAAATTTCGAAGCTTTCTATTTTTAACGCTTCCAAATTTGAACGTTTCAAAATTATAAAATTTTCCAAAAGTGAACGTTTCCAAATTTGAACGCTTCAAAACTGATTCTGGTAACCATAATTCACTTTTGATTCTTGCTCAAGGCGATATCTCTCCTCACTTCGGAAATTCCTTATTATTTCTTATTTAATTTAATTTATTGTACTGACAACGTATCAATCCATAATTGATACTGGAGTCGAGAGTCTGATAACGATTCGCTTTTAATTGTGTGATTGCATCAGAAGTTTTACCGGTTTTCGGTTCTGATATGGTTAACAGTGTCTTTTAAGGAATTTCAGATATAGATTTACTTTACTTTCACAAATTAGCAACTTTAGTTTTTTTTTTCTGCGAGTTGCAGAAGCAATATAAATTTATTACAATGTAAAAAGTTCAGAGAGGAAAAAACAAGAGGAAAGACGTAAAATAGAAATACTCTGGGAAGCAGACAGTTTAATTAGCAAACAATTTTTGTTGTTTTTTTTTTAATTCTGCAATATTTATTTCCAGGGGAATTATTGTTCAAAAATAAATTATTTGAACGTTTTCCAATTTGAACTCATTCAACTTTGAACGATTCCAAATTTGGACGCTTCTGAATTTGAATGTTTCCAAATTTGGACGCTTTCAAATTTGAACGTTTCCCAATTTCAACCCATTCAAATTTGAACGTTTCCAAATTTGTACCCATTCAAATTTGAACGCTTCCAAATTTGAACGCCTTCTAATTTGACCGTTTCAAAATTTAGACGCTTTCAAATTTGAACGTTCCCAATTTTGGACGCCTTCAAATTCGAACGTTTCCCAATTTGGACCTTTTAAATTTGAACGTTTCCAAATTTGGACGCCTTCTAATTGGAACTGCTTCTAATTTGAACGTTTCAAAATTTGGTTGCTTTTAAATTTGAACGTTTCCAAATTTGAACGCTTTCGAATTTGAACGTTTCCAAATTTGGACGCCTTCTAATTGGAACTGCTTCTAATTTGAACGCTTCAAAATTTGGTTGCTTTCAAATTTGAACGTTTCAAAATTTGGTTGCTTTCAAATATGAACGTTTCAAAATTTGGTTGCTTTCAAATTTGAACGTTTCCAAATTTGAACGCTTTCGTATTTGAACGTTTCCAAATTTGGACGCCTTCTAATTGGAACTGCTTCTAATTTGAACGCTTCAAAATTTGGTTGCTTTCAAATTTGAACGTTTCAAAATTTGGTTGCTTTCAAATTTGAACGTTTCCAAATTTGAACGCTTTCGAGTTTGAACGTTTCCAAATTTGGACGCTTTTGTTCTTGAACGTTTCCAAATTTGGACGCTTTTGAACGTTTTGAACGCAAAATTCCCAAATAAAAATTGTATTAATTAATATCAATAATTAATGAAAATTATTTAATTACTTGTATGAATAATTATTATAGTTAACTCCACTCTATTGATAGAGTTGATTTTTCTATCTAGGGAGATGAAGTCGAAGGTGTTGCAGGATATATTGCAAAACACGATCCTATTTGAAATTTTATTCTTATTATTTGTTTTTTTATATCGTTTAGAGTGAGTTGGTGAACGCCTCTCGTTATTCGTTATTCGTTATTCGTTATGCACCCTGTCGAGTGGGGAACACCCACTCACGATCTTTCTTGGTCCCTGAGGATTACTAAAGACACCTCGACCTCCCTGGCATTCGAAGTTGTATCCCACGATCCTCGCACGTAAGATCCTCGTAAGTCACGAGTCTCCCTCAAATATCAAAAGCGTTCTGATCCTGCGAAATATGATAATACGCCCCGAGTTAGCCATTCGATTTCTTATCGACCTGATTATCTCGCCGTTTATACAAAGTGGCAGCGAGAGGAAATCATTTCCGCATTTCGTGAAGAGTATAGTTATATATGCTATACTCTACACTGTACAGTTATCCACATCGTTCATCTGGATTTTTTTGCAATACTGAAGTGCAATCGGTAATTTTTGGAAATTTGGAAATTACGGGAGTTTCAACGTTAAAAAAAGCGTCCAAATTTGGAAACTTTCAAATTCGTAAGTGTTCAAATTTGGAAACGCTCAAATTTTAAATGTTACAATTTTGGAAACGTTCAAATTTGGAATGCGTCTAAATTTTGAAAATTTCAAATTCAAAAGCGTCTAATTTTGGAAACGTTCAAATTTCGAATGCGTCCAAATTTGGAAACGTTCAAATTTCGAATGCGTCCAAATTTGGAAACGTTCAAATTCGAAAGCGTTCAAATTTGGAAACGTTCAAATTTCTAATCCGTCCAAATTTGGAAACGTTCAAATTTGAAAACGTTCAAATTTGAAAACGTTCAAATTTCGAATGCGTCCAAATTTGGAAACTTTCAAATTCGAAAGCGTTCAAATTTGGAAACGTTAAAATTCGAAATCTTCCATTTTTGCAAACGTTCAAATTTGGAGAGCGTCCAAATTTGGAAACGTTCAAATTCGAAAGCGTTCAAATTTGGAAACGTTCAAATTTCTAATCCGTCCAAATTTGGAAACGTTCAAATTTGGAAACGTTCAAATTTCGAATGCGTCTAAATTTGGAAACGTTCAAATTTTTAATCCGTCCAAATTTGGAAACGTTCAAATTTGGAAACGTTCAAATTCGAAAGCGTTCAAATTTAGAAACGTTAAAATTCGAAATCTTCCAATTTTGCAAACGTTCAAATTTGGAAAGCGTCCAAATTTGGAAACGTTCAAATTCGAAAGCGTTCAAATTTGGAAACGTTCAAATTTCTAATCCGTCCAAATTTGGAAAGCGTCCAAATTTGGAAACGTTCAAATTTCGAATGCGTCCAAATTTGGAAACGTTCAAATTTCGAATGCGTCAAAATTTGTAAACGTTCAAATTCGAAAGCGTCCAAATTTGGAAACGTTCAAATTCGAAAGCGTCCAAATTTGGAAACGTTCAAATTTGGAAACGTTAAAATTCGAAATCTTTCCATTTTACAAACATTCAAATTTGGAATCCGTCTAAAATTTAAAGCGTCCAATTTTTGGAATTTAGGAATTGGACGCAATAAAGTTATTAAACGTTAAAATTCAAAAGCGTCCAAATTTTGAAACGTTCAAATTTCGAATGCGTCCAAATTTGGAAACGTTCAAATTCGAAAACGCCTAAATTTTAAAACATTCAAATTTGGAAACATTCAAATTTGGAATGCGTTTAAATTTGGAAACGTTCAAATTCAAATGCATCCAAATTTAGAAACGTTCAAATTTGAAATGCGTCCAAATTTGGAAATATTCAAATTCGAAAGTGTTTAAATTTTAAAACGTTCAAATTCAAAAACGTCCAAATTTGAAAACGTTCAAATTCAAAAGTGTCCAAATTTGGAAACGTTCAAATTCAAAAGCGTCCAATTTTGGAAACGTTCAAATTTGGAATGCGTCTTAATTTAAAAGCGTCCAAATTCAGAAAACGTCCAAAATTAAACCTTTTCGAAATTTAACGCTTTCGAATTTAAATGTTTTGAAATTGGGACGCATTCCGATTTCATACGTGTTCAAAATAATAATAATGATAACAATAACTTTTTTATAATATATTCAGCAACACTTTCGACTTAATATCCCAAGATAAAAAAATCCACACTATTAATAGTATTAATAGACATTAAAGATTAAAGACCTGGCATTGTTGTCAGCACCATAAATGGTTCACTCGCTAAGAGTGATTAATTAACCCATAATTTCTATATAGAATCACACATCTATCTCTCTTCTCTCTCCTTCCGTTCCTTCCCTGAGAAGCTAATTCACTTAAGTACCGTATAGACTAGCTGCATGCTAAAGGATTTAGTATCAAGTAACGGATTTCGGATCCATTGTATCTGGGACAAGAGAAATAATGTTCTCTTTATACACTTGTATTCTCTTTATCTCGTGAGCTTAAGTTCATTGGTTTATAATTTTATTACCTTCATTTCGTAAGTACTGGAAGAATGGATTCATTGTTTTTCCCGATAGATCAGAAGATCTGAGAAATTGTATCTTGTAATACAAGAATTTTTCTCCCAGATTAAATTTTTTTATACTTTTTGGATGTCGAAAGATTTTCTGATGATTATTCAAACAGATCGGCTTTTGGCTTATTGCAATTTTTTTTATTGTGGAAAAAATTGTAAAATTCCATTAATTCGTCAAAAATACCGTGAAATCTTTTAAAATCTTCGAAATTCATTCAAATTTTATTTTATTTAATAAAATATCGTGAAATCTTTAGAATTCTCTTGAAATATTTTTAAATCTCATAAAACCCCTTTAAATCTTTGAAAATCACTTAAAATACCATGAAATTCTTACGAAATCCCTTGAAATCTTTATAAATCTCCTGAAATCCATTGAAATCCCATGAAATTTTATAAAATTACATTAAGTAATTTGAAAATTTTGATATCTGTAAAAAAATCCCGTGAAATCGGAAGAAATTCTTTGAAATCCAAAGAAATGCCACGAAATCTTCAAAAATCTCTTCAAATACAATGAAATCCTTTAAAATCCCATAAAATTTCTTGAAATCTTTAAAAATTACATTAAATCTTTCGAAAACCATGATATCTTTAAAAATCCCATGAAATCTCAAGAAATTCCGTGAAATCTGAGGAAATACCTCGAAATATTTTTAAATCTTTTAAAATACTATGAAATCCTTATGAAATCCCTTAAAATCTTTTAAAATCTCTCGGAATCTCCTTAAATCCTTGTAAATTCCTTAAAATCCTTCGAAATACCTTCAAACTTTTTTGAAATCTAATAAAATATCCTGAAAATCTTTTAAAATCTCTAGAAATCCCATAAAATCCCATGAAATCTTATAAAATTATATTAAGTAATTTGAAAATTTTGATATCTGTAAAAAAAATCCCGTGAAATCGGAAGAAATTCTTTGAAATCCAAATAAATGCCTCGAAATCTTCAAAAATCTCTTCAAATACCATGAAATCCTTTAAAATCCCATAAAATTTCTTGAAATCTTTAAAAATTACATTAAATCTTTTGAAAACCATGATATCTTTAAAAATCCCATGAAATCTCATGAAATTCCGTGAAATCTGAGGAAATACCTCGAAATATTTAAAAATCTTTTAAAATACTATGAAATCCTTATGAAATCCCTGAAAATCTTTAAAAGCCTCTAGAAATCTTTTTAAATCCCATAAAATCCTGTGAAATCTTAAAAAATTTCGCGAATTCCTCAGGATTTCATTTACTGACTAGGATATTACATTTCAAATAGAATTTTTGTTAATTTTGAGGATTCGAATCTTTCTCAATATTTATTGTCAACCGAGATTAAAGATCGTGACCCAATTATTGGAAAAGTGTATGTTGCCTATAATTGGCAGTACTAGATCGACTTAATCTGTAAGTTGTGAGCGGGCTTTCTTGAACGTGTCCGCGTTCTTGTCGTGACGTAAACTTTTACATAAAATCTTGCCAGTCGTCGAATCAATAACATCGTTTTACGTCATCATGTCAAAAAAAATTGACCGGCTTCATTTCAAGAGATTTTCTGACAATATCGGCGATCTTGACGTGTAAAAAAAAATGTCAAAAAATAAAAGGAGGGACAAGAATAAAGGAAGCGAGGAATGAAGAAGGATATTGTTATCGAATCAGATCGATTTTATCGAGCACGACTGCTCTTTCCTCTCTCGATACGTAACGGGTCGATTTTCGTAACGTCCGGACTTTATTATCGTAACCGTAACTCACTTTTGATTTTGGCTCAAGGCGACGTCTCTCCTTGATTCGAAAATTGATTAGTGTTTTTTATTTAATTAAATTTATTGGACTGACAAATTATATCAATCCATAATTCAGTTTTAATTATTTGATTGATGAGAAGTTTCCAAATTAAAACTTTTTCCGAATTTGAACTTTTCCAAATTTTTATGCTTCTGACTTTGAACTTTTCCAAATTTGGATGCTTTTATCATTGAACTTTTCCAAAATTGGGACGCCTTTCACTTTGAACGTTTCCAAATTTGAACTTTTGCGAATTTGAACGTTTCAAAATTTGAACCCTTACGAATTTGAACGTTTCCAAATTTGGACCCTTTCGAATTTGAACGTTTCCAAATTTGGATGCTTTTGACTTTGAACTTTTCCAAAATTGGGACGCCTTTCACTTTGAACGTTTCCAAATTTGGACCCATACGAATTTTAACGTTTCCAAAATTTGGACGCCTTTCACTTTGAACATTTCCAAATTTGAACGTTTCCAAATTTCAACTCTTGTGAATTTGAACGTTTCCAAATTTGAACCCTTACGAATTTGAAAGTTTCCAAATTTGGACCCTTTCGAATTTGAACGTTTCCAAAATTGGGACGCCTTTCACTTTGAACGTTTCCAAATTTCGTTGCTTTTGACTTTGAAGTGTTCCAAAATTTGGATGCCTTTCACTTTGAACGTTTCCAAATTTGGATGCTTTTGACTTTGAACTTTTCCAAAATTGGGACGCCTTTCACTTTGAACGTTTCCAAATTTGGACCCATACGAATTTTAACGTTTCCAAAATTTGGACGCCTTTCACCTTGAACATTTCCAAATTTGAACGCTTCCAAATTTGAGTGCTTTTGACTTTGAACGTTTCCAAAATTTTGACACCTTTCAGTTTGAATATTTCCAAATTTGAACGTTTTCAAATTTTAAAGCTGTTTTATTTTAAACGTTTACAAATTTGAATGCTTTTGACTGAACTTTTCCTAAATTGGGACGTCTTTCACTTTGAACATTTCCAAATTTGAACGCTTCCAAATTTGGATGCTTTTAACATTGAACTTTTCCAAATTTGGACTCTTACGAATTTGGATGCTTTTAACATTGAACTTTTCCAAAATTTGGACGCCTTTCACTTTGAACATTTCCAAATTTGAACGCTTCCAAATTTGAACCCTTACGAATTTGAACGTTTCCAAATTTGGACCCTTTCGAATTTGAACGTTTCCAAAACTAGAACGCCTTTTACTTTCAACGTTTCCAAATTTGAACCCTTACGAATTTGAACGTTTCCAAATTTGGACCCTTTCGAATTTGAACGTTTCCAAATTTGGATGCTTTTGACATTGAACTTTTCCAAAATTGGGACGCCTTTCACTTTGAACGTTTCCAAATTTGGACTCTTTTTTACTTCGACCTTTTTCAAATTTACACGATTTTTAATTCGAACCTTTAAAAATGTGACCCTTACTGATTTGAACTTTAAAATTTTCTAAATTTCATTCCATTTAAATCTGTTTTATTCCCTTTTACATAAATAAATAACAAGAATCTCGTCCTCGAGGGTATTTCGCAATAACAACCTGGAGGGTATTTCACACAATAAACGAAGTCGGTACAGAGATTATGTGGCGTCTTGAATGGTGCATATAGATGGCAAGTAGATGCGATTGTCTGGCACTTGAGCAGGCAGGTACACTGAGACGGTTACCTTTATTGCCCCAGTCTGACGTATCTACTGGTCCCACATCTTTCTCAGACTCCCAGACTCGTTTCTTACATTACTTATACAATATACATATATATATATATATATACCTACTTAAGTTACATGGAAGGTGGAACTTAGAACCTGGAACTCCTACGTACCTCTGTATTACTATTATAACCAGCACAGATTCTCGATTTTTGTCTATATAAAACAAACCTCTTATGTAGGCATTGGCATCCATATCAAACTATAAACTCTGCTGATCTTCAATGCAGATTCGAAATTTTTCTCGATTCCTTCCAGATAAACGAAAACACAGAGATTCAGAATATTTTATTGCACAAGATCTCAAAGAGTCGAATTAATAGGAAGCTAGGAGAGTATTTTAGACTGTAAAAAATTTCTGGAATTAAAATTATTAATTTAGACAATTTAATATTAAGTAGCGTCAAAATTTTAAAAAGATCAAATTTCGAAGCGTCCAATTTTGAAATTTAGGAATTGGACGCAATATAGTTATTAAACGTTCAAATTCAAAAGCGTACAAATTTGGAAACGTTCAAATTCAGAAGCGTCCAAATTTTGAAACGTTCAAATTTTGAATGCGTCCAAATTTGGAAACGATCAAATTCGAAAGCGTCCAATTTTGGAAACGTTCAATCAAATGTGGAATGCGTCCAAATTTGGAATGTGTTTAAATTTTAAAACGTTCAAATTCAAAAGCGTCCAAATTTGGAAATGTTCAGATTCTAAAACGTCTAAATTTTAAAACGTTCAAATTCAAATGCGTCCAAATTTGGAAACGTTCAAATTCGAAATCTTCCAATTTTAGAAACATTAAAATTTGGAATTCGTCTAAATTTTAAAGCGTCCAATTTTGGAATTTAGGAATTGGACGCAATAAAGTTATTGAACGTTCAAATTCAAAAGCGTCCAAATTTTGAAACGTTCAAATTTCGAATGCGTCCAAATTTGGAAATGATCAAATTCAAAATCTTCTAAATTTGGAAACGTTCAAATTCGAAATCTTCCCATTTTGGAAACGTTCAAATTTGGAATTCGTCCAAATTTGGAAACGTTCAAATTCGAAAGCGTCCAAATTTGGGAACGTTCAAGTTCAAAATCTTCCTATTTTGGAAATGTTCAAATTCGAAATCTTCCAAATTTGGAAACGTTCAAATTCGAAATCTCCCTATTTTGGAAACGGTCAAATTCGAAATTTTTCAAATTTGGAAACATTCAAATTTCGAATGCATTCAAATTTGAAAACGATCAAATTCGAAAGCGTCCAAATTTGGAAACGTTCAAATTTGGAATTCGTCCAAATTTGGAAACGTTCAAATTCGAAAGCGTCCAAATTTGGGAACGTTCAAGTTCAAAATCTTCCTATTTTGGAAATGTTCAAATTCGAAATCTTCCAAATTTGGAAACGTTCAAATTCGAAATCTCCCTATTTTGGAAACGGTCAAATTCGAAATTTTCCAAATTTGGAAACATTCAAATTCGAAAGCGTTCAAATTCGAAATCTTCTCATTTTGGAAACGTTCAAATTTGGAATTCGTCCAAATTTGGAAACGTTCAAATTCGAAAGCGTCCAAATTTGGAAACGTTCAGATTCGAAATCTGTCAATTTTGGAAACGTTCAAATTCGAAATTTTCCAATTTTAGAATCATGCAAATTTACAATCCGTTTAAATTTTAAAGCGTCCAATTTTCGAATTTAGGAATTGGACGCAATAAAATCATTAAAATAAAAATATTTAAAAATCCCCTGAAATCCTTAGAAATGCCCTGATTAAAAATGAACTTAATTAGAGACAACCAGGACATTTGAATGTATCAGGATGTTCGAGGGTGTGAGTTCAGAGCAAAAATGAAGGCAATCTAGCCTTCAATTACAAAATGTCACGTGTAACTGGAGAAGTGATTTAAATACTGGTTTGCATTAATGATTGGCTCCCTATCGGTGGCGTTACAATACGGGCGTTCACTCTTATTATTATTCCTACACGTACAACGACAGTAATTATTATGCGTGTAGCCAACAATCTGACCAAGTCCTATAATGTGCACTGTGCACCTCCCACACTCTCTTGGTCACTTCTGATGAATACAGTTGCGTATTAAGAATTAGATACTAAGTATTGAGCATTAAGTATAATAAAGGTTACTCGAGAGGTTGGCACACCCGGACTGCGTAGCCTTCGGTGTCTTTCCATTCCCATCGTTGAGTTTTTCGAATTTGCGACCGGTTTTCACTCAATTTACTCATTTAGATCTAGATTTCGATTTAGTAGGTAAACAATTTTCGTCATGTTTCGAAATGAGGGTCTTAAAAGAATTTCAAAGGATTTTCAAGGATTTCAAAGAATTTTTAGGGTTTTTTAAGGATTTTATAAAAATCTTACAAATTTAAAAAGATTTCAAGGAATTTAGAAGAATTCCACGTGATATTAAATATTTTAAAGAATTTCAAAGGATTTTCAAGGATTTCAAAGGATTTCGAAGAATTTTTAGGGATTTTTAAGATTTTTTAAGGATTTTATAAACACCCTACAGATTTAAAAAGATTTCAAGGAATTTAGAAGAATTCCACGTGATATTAAATATTTTAAAGAATTTCGAAGAATTTTAAAGGATTTCGAAGAATTTTTAGGGATTTTTAAGATTTTTTTAAGGATTTAATAAAAATCTTACAAATTTAAAAAGATTTCAAGGAATTTAGAAGAATTTCACGTGTTATTAAATATTTTAAAGAATTTCGAAGGATTTTAAAGGATTTCATGGAATTCCTTTAGATTTGCAGAGATTTGAAAAAGATTTTAAGGGATTTCTCTAAATTTCATAAATTTCGAATTTTATTCAAACGTTCTATCTGAATACCAATATCGCAGTGGATAAATCAATAATTGAAAAAAAAGGGTCGATAAGATCGTGTGAAGAGGTGGGAAATAAAAACAATCGATCGAGAATATTTACGGAGATAAGTTGGAGACGCCCACCTTATGTGGTTTGCGTTCGTTTGAATTACGAGTCGCGCTGTTGGGTCTCAACTGGTAAACCTTTCTGAATTCCGCAAAACAAGCTTTACCTTTGAAGTTTACCTTCACCCTCACCTTCCCGGTTCTCTACATCGGCATGTCATCCTCCCGCACGAGATACCAACATTCCCCACTATTTTTTCATCTCCTTGCATTTCGTAGACTTTTAAATTACTAATTAACTCGGCATGTAACGGTTTTTAAGAGATTTTTCAGGATTTTATTTGTTTTCCTGGAATTTTAGGATATATTATGAGATTTTTAAAGATTTCTTCACCCATGAAAGCGTCCAAATTTGGAAACGTTCAAAGTTGAAAGCTTCCAATTTTGAAAACGTTCAAATTCGAACTCTTCCAATTTTGGAAACGTTCAAATTTGGAATGCGTTCAAATTTGAAAATATTCAAATTCAAAGGTGTTTAAATTTTAAAACGGTTAAATTCAAAAGCGTCCAAATTTGGAATCGTTCAAATTTGGAATGCGTTCAAATTTGGAAACGTTCAAATTCAAATACATCCAAATTTAGAAACGTTCAAATTTGAAATGCGTCCAAATTTAGAAATATTCAAATTCGAAAGCGTTTAAATTTCAAAACGATAAAATTCAAAAGCGTCCAAATTTGAAAACGTTCAATTTCAAAAGCGTCCAAATTTGGAAACGTTCGAATTTGGAATGCGTTTAAATTTGGAAACGTTCAAATTTGCGATTCGTTTAAATTTTGAAACGGTCAAATTCAAATGCATCCAAATTTAGAAACGTTCAAATTTGGAATGCGTCCAAATTTGGAAATAATCAAATTCAAAAGCGTTTAAATTTTAAAACGGTTTAATTCGAAAGCGTCCAAATTTGGAAACGTTCAAATTCGATAGCGTTCAAATTTGAAAACGTTCAAATTGAAAGCGTCCAAATTTAAAAACGTTCAAAGTCGAAAGCTTCCAGATTTAGAAACGTTCAAATTTGGAATGCGTTCAAATTTGGAAATATTCAAATTCAAAAGCGTTTAAAGTTTATAAACGGTTAAATTCAAAAGCGTCCAAATTTGGAAACGTTCAAATTTAGAATGCGTTCAAATTTGGAAACGTTCAAATTTAGAATGCGTTCAAATTTGGAAACGTTCAAATTCAAATGCATCCAAATTTAGAAACGTTCAAATTTGAAATGCGTCCAAATTTGAAAACGTTCAATTTCAAAAGCATCCAAATTTGGAAACGTTCGAATTTGGAATGCGTTTAAATTTGGAAACGTTCAAATTTGGAATGCGTTTAAATTTTGAAACGGTCAAATTCAAATGCATCCAAATTTAGAAACGTTCAAATTTGGCATGCGTCCAAATTTGGAAACGTTCAAATTCGAAAGCGTTCAAATTGAAAGCGTCCAAATTTAAAAACGTTCAAAGTCGAAAGCTTCCAGATTTAGAAACGTTCAATTTTGAAAGCGTCCAATTTTGAAAGCGTCCAATTTTGAAATTGTTCAAATTTGAAAGCGTCCAAATTTGGAAACGTTTAAATTCGAAAGCGTCTAAATTTGGAAACGTTCAAATTGAAAGCGTTCAAATTTAAAAACGTTCAAATTCAAAAGCGTCCAAATTTGGCAACTTTCAAATTTGGAATGCGTCCAAATTTGGAAACGTTCAAATTCGAAAACGCCCAAATTTGAAAACGTTCAAAGACGAAAGCAATTCAAAAGCAACCAGATTTGGGAACGTTCAAAGTAAAAAAACGTCGAAATTTGGAACCGTAAAAACTGGGAAATGTTTTCTTTTTTTTTTGTTGAAATATAGATAAAGTTTTAAGTCTTTTCACGTCGGAAGTGAATTTCAAGGAATTACCCTTACGTATAAAAATAAATTCACTTCTAAAAGCGATTTATCTAAAAAAAAAATTGAATTATTTATTAATCTTTCTCTTCCCATAAAAAAAGTTGCCCGCCGATGCAAGGACGTCGGCAAGCGAGCATAACCTGGGAATTCCTTATAAGTATTCTTCACAGAGTACAATTATTCCTTTTACTATGTGTAACATTTGCGACGTTACATATCCTCATTGCACAAGAGTAGGTACGTTATTTTGTAGAAATTATTGTTCGTGTTTCCGGAACCTTGGCTATCTTTTAAATCGTAACTAAATTCTAAACTAAATGCCCCCTTCTGCGTAATCTTCCTACATTGACATCCTTGTTCTGCTGAGCGTGCAATTTAAATATTTCTTTCCTTTTTTACACAAGAGACTTTTTATCAATATAATTTATACGTTTTACGAGTTGGGAATATTTTAAGAGAAATTTTAGAATCAAGTTTAGTAGAATTCTCATTTGTTAAGATCTAATTTTGGAAACGTTCAAATTTGAAAGCGTTCAAATTTGGAATGCGTCCAAATTTGGAAATATTCAAATTCAAAAGCGTTTAAATTTTAAAACGGTTTAATTCAAAGGCGTCCAAATTTTGGAAACGTTCAAATTCGGAATGCGTCCAAATTTGGAAGCGTTCAAATTTTAAAGCGTCCAATTTTGGACCCTTAAAATTTTCAAGGTTCAATGTTAAAATCGTCCAGTTTGAGAACGTTAAATTTAAAAGAGTCCAATTTTAGAAACTCGAATTTAGAAGCGTCCAATTTTGAAACGTTCGCAATTAGAAATTTGGAAACATAAAATTTTGCTTAAAATTTAAAAATGTCAAATTTTGAAGATGTTTGAATTCAAAAACGCTGAAATTTATAATAAAAACGTCCAAAAGTCGATAGCGTTCAAATTAGAAGATGTTTCATTTCAAAAGCGTTCAATTTTGGAAGCTTTAAAAAAGAGTAGGCGTTCAGATTTAAAAAAAAATATTATTTAGCATTTAGGCCTACAATTTTTAAATCTTTCTTTTTCGTTTTGTTTGTTTAGTTAGATTCTTTATTGCAATATGCGGAGATGCAGCGAGATGAACATCTAATAAGGTTAAGCTAGGTTTGAGGTCCATATCAATAAAGATTGAATTCCAGATCTAGGAATCATTCAGATTTTGAAATAATTCTTTTAAAAGCCTTCATAGTTGAACGCTTTTAAATAAAAAGTATTCAAATGTCCGTCAAAGTTACGAAAAATTTTACTTTTCAAGCGAGGGAGTTCGGAAGCGTCCAAAATTGGAAGAGTTCAAATTTCAAAGCGTCCAAATTTCGAAGCGTCCAAATTTGAAATTTTGTATTTTTTTCAAATTCAAAAGCGTTCAAATTTGGAAAATTTAAACATAAAAATGTCGACATTTAGAAGTTTTTAAATTTCAAAGCGTTTAATTTTGGAACGTTCAAATTTGAAAGCTTTAGACTTTATTTTGATTTACAATTATTATTGACAATAATAAGAGAATAATGTGAAGAATAAAAAATGATATGAAAAATTATAAAATTAATGAAAAATAAAAAAACTCAAGAGAATATGCCGGCTCCTAGAATCCATTAAATTGTAAATTATAAGCACTTTGTATGACATATTTAAAAAATAATAATAATCATAAATCAAATGAAGAAAAGAGGAAACAAAGTCGGGAATATTTAACTGGCAATAACATCATGTTAGTACTTTTGTAATTGACGCTGATGAAATCACCTTTAATGGAATTTCTTCATCTCTTGTTAGAACGTTAGAAGCTTGTTCAACAGGTGTAGTAAAATCGTAATGCCTATATTTGTAAATGAAGACGTTTCAAATACAGATTTCGGACAAAGATTTTGCTGGACACCTGTTCTGCCTGGCAAGCCACGCGGGAAGAAGCAGCGTGAAGATTAATTACGGTTTTGAAAGAACTAACATCTTTCTTCATATAAAAATCTTATTTAGTAATTTTTTTCTTCGAAATCGTTGAAAAACATTGAAATTGAACGTTTCTAAATTTGAACGTTTTTTTTTACTTTAATAAATTAAAAATTTGTGAATTTTTTAATTTGAACTATTCAAAATTTGAACGTTTCCAAATTTAGACGCTTTTTAATTAAAACTTTTCCAAATCTGACGCTTTTGAATTGAAACGCCCCAAATTTTGGACCCTTTCCAAATTTGGGCGTTTCCAAATTTGGACCTTTTCGATTTTCAAAGTTTTCAAATTTTTACGCTTTTGAACTGGGAAGTTTCAAAATTCGGATTTAGACATTTCCAAAAATATTTGACTTTCCCTATTTTCACTTAAAAAAAGATGTACGTATTTCTCTCGAAAAATTGTGAAGATTCTAAAACAATTAGAGCGTTCATATTTCGAAAGTCGAAAAATTAGATTCAAATAGAAAAGAGATCTTGTATCTTCAATAAATAATAGAAGAAAAAGTCGAGGACAAGAACAGACTAGAGAACTTGTTGATGAGAGGAAATAAATGACAGGAAATGAAAGTGAATAATCGCTATGCAAATATAATAATACCGGAATCTTCCCCTTTTTCTGCGAGAATGAACTCATACGAAAACTGATTTGCATGAATCCAAAGTAAAAAAAAAAAGAAAAGAAAAAAAATAGAAAATCACTTATTAAGAGACATTAATAATAATTTAAATTCGCGACGCTGGGAAAAAATTATAATTGGCGTCTGGAAAGCTGAATACCTTGGACCTAAAAACTTCAATAAAAAGAAATAATAATAATGAGAATAAATAAAGAGTTATAAAGTTTTTATGAAAAATGACTTCATGCCGGGACTCGATTTATAGTTCACAAATAAAATATTATATAAATAATTATTATCTAAGATTGGGGGCAATAATTTCAATTTCCGAAATTATTTTAAAATAGATACCTAAATTAATTTAATCTACATAAAGCACTTTTAGAACCTAAAATAATTAAAATCATTAATAGTACCTAAAATAGTCTGAAATATAAAGGTTTCTCATTTGAGCAACAGTTTTCAGTACCTGAAATATAACATCGTTCTTTAATTTAGTCAAAGTACCTGAATATTTTTAAATGCCTAAACATTTTGAAGTGCCTGAACACTTTGAGTCTAAATTAATTCGAGGTAATTGGATTACTTAAAGGTACCTAAATAATTTAGGGTATCTAAATACAGATTGGCGCCTAATTTAATTTGACGTACCTGAACTATATTAAAGTACCTGATATAGTTTGAGGTACCTAAAATACTTAATATACTGTGATCCCGAAAGTATCTTATATAGTCGGAGGTACCTAAAGTATCTGGTATAATTTTAGATGCATAAAGTACCTGGCACAATTTTAGGTACATAAAGTACCTGGTACAATTTGAGATGTCTAAGGTACCTAGCATAATTTAAGGTATCTAAAGGGGCGGGTACAATTTAAGGTACCTAAAGTACCTGTCACAATTTGAGGTACCTAAAGTACATGTCACAATTTGAGGTACCTAAAGTACCTGTCACAATTTGAGGTATCTAAATTACCTGATATATTTTGAGATACCTAAAGTACCTGATATATTTTGAGGTACCTGAAGTACCTAATATATTTTGAGATACCTGAAGTACCTAATATATTTTGAGGTACCTGAAATAATTTTTCGTGTATAAATCATTGAAAATACAAATACAAAGCCATTCAACTCGACCGATTTTTCGCAATTGGAAAATATGTCCCAAACTCTGCAAAAAGCACTCGTTGGAAGGAAATTCCCATAAAAGGGCAAATCAATTTTCAGTCAGGCTCCCTTCCAGTTTCCCTGCTTCTCTAAAAAAATCGACTTGATTTCACATCAAGGACAAAATTCAGCTCTACCAGAAAAAGTAAAAGTTTTAAAAGTGGAAATACTTAAAGAAGAATGCATAAAAGGGCGTTTTGGCCGCGAGCGAAGTATTTCTGGACCATAGCAGAAAATGGTCGATGGTCGTCGGGTTTCGCTCTTATACGCGTGCTCTCGGAACGCCTTAAACTGTTTGAGCTGTCCTGATATTATGCAAGACATGCTCCAGTTTCAAAGCCCCGCTTCGGTATTCCAAGTCACTTTCACTCATTCACTCACCGGACTCTTTTATTCTGGACGAGGGCCTCTCCCCTCCCCCTCTCTCTCACTCTCTATCAGTCTCTCTTTCTCATTCGCATGACTTTCACTTCTCTCAACATCGTCAGTTCTTCCTTCCTTGTCCCACTCGAAATGCCTTTTATTTTATCTTACACTACCGGCAAAAAGAAAAAGAAAAGGAGACCTTTCAATAAATCAGTGCCAACTACTGACAATCGATTGATTGTTAGATGAAAAAATAGATAGAAACGAAAAGAAAGCGTTCAAATTTTAGATATAATAGATTATGGTTCCAGATGGGATGGTTGTCAATTATTTATATGGGTCAAGATTGGCCCCATGTGTGGGAGTGATTTCAAAACTCGATGACTAGAGTACTTTTAAGAGAGTTTAGAGTATTTTGCAGTACCTGAATTATTTTTAGTACCTAAAGTACTTTAAGTACCTGAAATAATTTTTTTTATTAAAGTATGATATTTCGAATGAAAGGATTTTGAAATTTGTCAGGGAATTTGAACGTTTCTAAATTTGGACGTTTTCAAGTATAAACGTTTCAAAATTTGGGCGTTTTTAAATTTAAATATTTTTAAATTTCAACCCTTTCCAAACTTCAACGTTTTTAGGTTTGATCTTTTCCTAATTTGGACGCTTTCGAATTTGAACGTTTCCAAATCTGACGCTTTTGAATTTAAACACTTCAAAATTTGGACCCTTTCTGAACTTGATCGTTTTTAAATTTTTAGACGCTTTCAATCTGAACATTTCCAAATTTGTACGTTTTCGAATTTGAGCGTTTTGGAATTTGTACGTTTTGGAATTTGAACGTTTTCAAATTCGAACGTTTCCAAATTTCGACGTTTTCAACTTTAAACGTTTCCAGATTTGAGCGTTTTCAACTTTATCGTTTATTTATTTGGGCGTTTCCGAATTGAAATGTTTTAAAATTTGGACCCTTATATATTATACCGCCACTTATCATTAAACAATAATGCGAAACGACTTAGACGCGTGAGATTCCTCTCGTGAAATAAAAAATGTAAACACGCAGAAATAAGAGATAACAGACAAAAGGAGCATCGACCCATCTCATCTGAATCCGCATTCAACCGAGGATGCTCATTAAAATCATCGTGACATTCTCGCCTCGAGAGGAAAAGTGAAAGGTGCAAGTGCCCTTTGAAAAATGCATTGGGAAGATCTCGGTAGATCAGCTTGTTTGCTTTAGTGTGAGGCTCGTTAACCCGCTGACCTTGAAACCAGGACACGAAAGATCTCAAGGCCGAGGCACCGTTCTCCCCGATCCAATTTTGGAAGAAACCCGTCCACAGATTGTGGAGGTCCAATGAACCCACCTTGTACGACCATGATCTTTCAAGGACGCGAACTTCCGTTTTCCTGTCGGTCTTTAATTTCCCGTTTGGAACCTTCGCCTTTGCTCTTTCAATTCAAGAATGCATGTCGCTTGGAAAGCAATTTGTTTCAATTTTTTTTGTTCGTTTGATTTCTTTTCCGTTTCGCGTTGAGATACCGGATCCTGGGGTGTTCGATTAAAGATTCGTAAATTAATGTGTTTTTACTGTAAAAGATTTTAGGTATTATAACTTTTTTAGGAATTGACTATTATTTTAGGTACTGAAAACTATTTTAGATACTGCAGAATATTTAAGACACTGAAAACTATTTTAGGTCCTAAAAGTAGTTCAGGTACTGAAAATTATATCAGGCGCTGAAAAGTATTTCAGGTACTAAACCTCGTTCAGGTACTAAAATTACTTCAGGTACTGGAAATTACTCCATACAATGAAATATGTTTTAGGTACCGAAAATTACTTCAGGTACTGTAAAATAGTTTCAGTAGTGTAGGTACCTACTGAAAAATACTGAAGGCACTGAAAGTACTTCAGGTACTAAAAATACTTTAGGGTACTATAAATAAAGCAATTTTTGGTACTATAATTTACATGGATATACTTGATAGTATTGTACAGTATTTTATGAAATTATATGTTATTTTGTGATACCATACAATAATTTTTAGTATTGTATAATAATTTATGGAATTACGCCATATTTTATGGTACTTTATGGTAATTTATGATACTATACTCTGGTACATTACAGTAAATTATGGTGCTTTTTAATACTTTTTGATAAATTATCATATTATATTGTTCCTTCTTGAACTTAATGGTACTTTGCTCCTTCGCTTTCTTCTGTTTTGTAATTTTTCAAATTTTTTTCCAACTTTCAACTCCCTCGAGTTAGTTTAATACCTGCAAGGTGCCTCGAGGGCAGCATTCTGCCTGTTCTTGTTCCTCCTGTCAATCAAGTTTGTAAAAATGCAACGAGTCCGAATATAACGATAACAACAATAATCACGTTGGTAATAATATCTCGCTTTTATTACCAGGGAAAAGGCGTGGCATGTCTGTTGTAATCACTTTTACGGTTTGACCTTCGATGTGAAAGAAAATGGAACCTCGTACCTTCAGTGTAGACTTTAACAACCCAAGATACTACAATGACTAGAGAAACAAATGACAGGGCTCAAATATAGCAATAAAAAGAAAACGAGAAAGAACCTAAAGTACCTAAAGTATTTTTGAGTACCAAATTTAATTCCTAGTACCTAAAATACTTTTTAGCATCTAAAGAACTTTTCAGTACCTAAAGAACTATTCTGTACCTGAAGTACCTTTCAGTACCTAAAGTACCTTTCAGTACCTAAAGTACTTTTCTGTACCTAAAGTACTTTTAGTTCCTGAAGTATTTTCCAGAACCTAAATACTTTTGGTATCTGAAGCACTTTGTAGTGCCTAAAGTACTTTAGTACCTCAAGTACTTTTGGTACCTTAAGTACTTCGCAGTACCCAAAATACACTTGGTACCTGAAGTACTTCGTAGTGCCTAAATACTCTTAGTACCTGAGTACACTTAGGTATCTGAAGTACCTAAAACATTTATTACCTAAAGTATTTTTAATATATAAAGTAATTTTTGTCACCTGAAATCATTTTCATACAATATTTATTGAACAATTCTAACGACTTTTTTTTTCTGCCCTACTCTGAAACGTGTGACTCAATCTGAATGTCTGGATTGATCGAAATCTAATGTAACGCATTCGAAAGTGAAACGCCGGATTTTGATCGAACGCTTGATTTGAATTTCAGAGAAAAGTACAAAAAGACTTGCACGCTCGCTGATTGCTTTCTTTATTACAAAAACATATTACTGCACTTAACCATTTTGCCGCAACTGACTGCAATCAGAATAAAAAAAGGACCTTAATTAGAATTAGGTAATAATATGGTATGTCGTAGAAAAAAAAAAGTGTTTAGTTATTATGGTTTAGTTTGGACATCAGGGTCCAAAGAAAAGCAATAAGCGAGAGAAAAATTGAATTAAGATGTGTAATCAGAGATTGTGTCGTGGAAAATTGACACGGAAGTTTGCAGTAAAATTAAACCATAAATACGAGATCGAGAGAAAGAAGGATTATAATAGATGATACAGTGTGATAAAAAATTGAATACAACCGCTTTTACAACTCCATCAATTCCACTTTGGAAGACTTTTTATTAGAAATCTTTAGAGCAGAATATCGAGAAGAGTAAATTTGTTTTATAATCAGTCTATGTGGACGTACGTGCGCACCAAATTCGCACGCTTTACTTCCCATGCTCGAAGGGATTATGCGCGTAGTGACTCGTTACATAATTATCATTAACCACGATGCAGTTAATAACAGACATAACGGATTTAACCAACGTTAGGGAGCGAAGCGATACTCGCACCGTTATTGCATCAGCTGATTAGACTAATTGTAAGAATAGGAAGAAGATCATGAAACCCGCGAGTTGCTAAGAAATTCTCAGTAACTAAAGTAGTTTTTAGTACCTAAAATAATTTAGTACCTGAATTATTCAGTACCTAAAATATTGAGTATCTGAATTATTTTAGTGTCTTGAGTATTTTAACATCTAAATATTTTAGTACCTGAAATATCTCAGTACTTGGAGTATTGTATACCTGAAGTATTTTAGTACCTAAAGTATTTTTTAACACAGAATAATTTAGTACCTGAAAAACCTTAGTGTTTGTAATATTAAGTACCTGAATCATTTCAGGTACTAAACTATTTTGGAACACAAAATAGTTTAGTACCTGAAATATATTGATACTTGAAATAGTATAGTACCTGAAGTATTATATCACCTAAAGTATTTTTTCTAACATAAAAGGAGTTAGTACCTGAAATAATTTTTAATACCTGAAATACTTTTAGTACCTGAAATTTAATTTTCATTGCAGATATTCATAGAAAGAAAGAAGAAAATATTTCAATAAATAATCAATCAATTTTTATCAATAAATATTCTGCTGCACTTCCTTCATTTTTTAGACCTTCTAAATCATCAATTTCATCTCATCAGATCATTAATTAAAACCTTGGAGATAGCGGATAATGATTAATGTTCCTGCACTTTTTTCCTCCTTGAAAAAACAACATACTTCAACAGAAAGTAAACTCTTTATAAAAGAAAATCTATAAAAAGACCCATTACGAAGTTAAATGCGTGAAGCTTAATGCGTTTAAGATCGTTCATCTATCATTAGGCTTTGAACCTCAGAGGTTAATTATAAATTTATTAAAAACATAATTGTGGAAATGATTTAGGTAACATTATGTAAAGAATTACAATTTCTAAGTAATATTGTTGTACAGAGTTGATCCAAGTATTGTATATCATATTGCAGCCTATTTTATAATACCGTAAAGTACTTTTTTTGTACCGCAGAGTACTTTTTAACACTCTAAAGTACTTTATAGTACTATAACAAACTTTATAGTGCCTTAAAGTACTTTTTGTACCATAAAGTACTTTTTGGTACAATAAAGTACTTTTTAGTAAATAGGCACTCAGTAGCTTAATTTGAAATGTAAAATTTCCGGTGAAAGTTCTGGAAGTCTGGTGTTTTGTCTAAGGTCGACTTTATCAGGCACGTATCTTGGCAATCAAGACGTCCATCTTCCGTACGTCCATTCGCATTAGGTGGACTAGCAGGGCTCGGGATAATCGGCGCGACGCAGGCACGTGCAATTAATTCGTTTTAAAGCAAACCGCCAGCCACTAATTATCTACGACTGGATTAACGTCCGCGGAAAGGGAACGGACGAGTCTTATATTCGCCATCAAGCAAACTTACCATGACGACCATATATGAGTTCAGGTACCGTAATTCAATTTTCGCATGACCTCGTGTCACACGGGAATGGAGTCCGCGGTCGCTCTAAACCCAGGACGTGGTGAGGATTAAAATCAGGAGTTACTGACCTAGGCAAGAATCATACTTGAGGAATGCTCCAAGCGAGTTTTCTTGTAGATTATGAGAATTGTGTGGGAATATATGTCGAGAATCGAGTATAATATAGTTCCAGTACCTGAAATAATTTTAGTACCTAAAATATTTTTCAGTACCTGAATTATTTTAACACCTACAGTATTTTTCAGTAACTGAATTATTTTAACATCTACAGTATTTTTCAGTACCTGAATTATTTTAGCACCTAAAATATTTTCAGTACCTGAATTTTTTAGGTACTAAAATATTTACAGTATCTGAATTATTTTAGGCACCTAAAATATTTTCAGTACCTGAATTATTTTAGGTACTAAAATATTTTCAGCATCTGAATTATTTTAGTGCCTAAAATATTTTTCAGTACCTGAATTATTTTAGTACCTAAAATGTTTTCAGTACATGAATTATTTTAGTACCTAAAATATTTTCAGTACCTGAATTATTTTAGTACCTAAAATATTTTCAGTGTCTGAAATATTTTAGTACCTAAAATACAGTGTGGTACCTAAAATCCATTTAAATAAAAACTTGTTCCTACTCTATTTTACTGAACATTTCTTTCCAGTCTCATTTGTATGGCATAAGATCGTAATTTGGAGTTGTATAATAATTCAAGCACTTGAACTGTGAGGACATAAATAAACGACAGAGATATTGCCGTTTTTTGAATCCATCAGTGAAATGAGTATAATAAATTTTTTTGTTTACATTCGTGACCGATCGACAGGTAGGATAATCGCATCACAGTGAAACTCGAACGGCGAATTAATGTAGTAGCTTCTTGCGCAATTGAAAAGTAACCGGATTTTTGGTCGACCTTGCGCATACGGTTGTACGCACGCGCTACAGTACTTGTAAATACGTTTGCGTGTAACCTGCGCATTACACGTGAGCGCATAAGTAGGGAAAGGCTGAGCACGAACATCCATTACCATAAAACACAAACCCTGCAAAAAAGCTAAACGTGCTCGAGTTACATTTTTTTTTGTTTACTTAGAGTCGAATATATATGTATTATAATTTTCGCCGCTTGTATAATAACATGTCATAATTATAATACTCTATTCGTTTTTTTGGATCTTTAAATAATAATATTGTAATGTTCAATATAATTAGAAATATAATAATAATATTTTAAAATATAACTTTTAATACCTAAAGTACTTCTAGTACCTACATTATTTTCGGTACCTGAATTAATTTAGTATCTAAATTACTTTTCGTGTCTGAAATACTTTTTAATACCTGAAGTGCCTCTTAGGTTCAATACATTGCAATTTTTAGGTACTATAAGGTACTATACTGTATCATATTTTACTATATTATATTTTACCATATTTTATTTCTTTGATTTCCGATTTCTGACTGAAATACAATTTAAGAAAGAGATTGTTGGGAGATTGACTCCAAAGGCGAGGCAGTGAAGTTCGCTTGGTCTAATACTTTAAATCTTAGATATAAATATTCATTTAAATTCTTTCCCTGATGTGGCGCAAAAATTGTGTAAGAGTTAGTGCAACATATTATAATATTCAAGACATAGTTAATTATCCCGACGAGAATAATTAGCATATATTAATTAGAATTCGTGTAACAAGGATTAAGCTCCTTGTTCCTAAATTTAATTAACATAAATTTTCAGTATTATAAATTCTTCCTGATATTTTCAATTGGTTCTATTTACATACCTTATGCAAGAGGTTTATGATCAAGAAGATGCAATTATTTGAGAAACTTAGATTCGAAAGTTCTTTTCAAATTCCTTGTACTTGAGTTGTATTTAAGGATAATTAATAGTATAGACACGTTGCATATTAATTAGGTTAAATAATTTAATTTACTACTTAATAAAAAGGTTTTAATATAATTTTATTAATTTATGTTTTATTCGATTTCAGATTGTCAAAGAATTACGCCCAGAGCTCCTCGTGCGAGTAGACATGAGGGAGGTCTCGAATTCGAGTGTCCAGAGGAATTTGGATATTATCCTCATCCTAGAGATTGCACGCAGTATTACGTCTGCGTTTTTGGTGGAGCTTTGCTTGAGTCTTGCACTGGCGGTTTAATGTACAGGTGAGTACTTTTTAGTACCTGAAGTACTCTTCAGTGACCGAATTACTCTTCAGTACCCTAAGTACTTTTTAATAATCAAAAAGTTTTTTAGTACCTAAACTACTTCTCAGCACATAAAATAATTTGTACTAGCTAAAATAATTGCCAATACCTGAAGTATTTTTCAGTGCATGAAGTGGTTTCAATACCTGAGGTACTTTTCAGTATTATAATATTTTAAGTACCTGAAGTATTTAAGTACATGAATCATTTAGGTACCTAAATAGTTCTAGTACCTGAATATTTTAGATATATAAAATAGTTCTAGTGTCTAAATAGTTTAGGTATCTGAAATAATTCCAGCATTGAATTATTTAGGTACCTGAAACAGATCAAGTGTTTGGGTTATTTTAGGTATCTGAAACATACCAAGTACCTGAATTATTTTAGGTGTCTGAAACAGATCAAGTGTCTGAATTATTTTAGGTACCTGAAATAGTTTCAGTACCTGAATTGGAGTATTTTTAGTACCTGAAATTATTTTAATATATCAAGTACTTTTTTATCTGAAATACTTTCAAGACTTGAATTATTTTAGTACCTGAAGTGATTTCCAGTTAATGGAGTACTTTTTGAAAACAAAATAATTTTCATTGTCTAAAGTATGATTTTCTCGTGAAATTCTGAGTAATTCACTTCCAATCCTAAAATGGACTCCTTCCTACCATTTTGGGAGCACCATACTCAATCTCACGAATCTCATAACAAAAACAATACTTGGGAACCAACGTCGAGTCATGTCCCTGCTGTCTATTTGTAGCAAACAATATATCCTTCACTTTCAACTCCATACTTCGAATCCCGCGCTTGTTTTCACTTAGTGACACTTAACTATTGTTCCACAAGCCCTCAGAATGCCAAACACGACTTAATAATTAATTAATAAATTACTCTCTTATTACTTTCCATTCTATATTTCATCATCCACTATATAGTATCTCAGATCAAATTCAACTAATAGGTTTCAGTTTCACTTAAACTTCACAATATTGCTCAATACCAGTATTTTATCTATTTCAACTTTTCATCTTGATTTTTATTTTAATGAATTTATTTTCATCGCTTAATGCACTCGCAGTATTAGAAATGTTTAGTGTCTCGTTTTAATGGTCGTTTTTCCTTCCGAGACAAGAGCACGAAAGCCAAGGTTGTCTTTTATTCTCCTATAAGAGGACCAGCGTAGAAGAGTTGAGTCTAACCAGACAAAAGTGTCAAGGTTACAGCGGTTGTATAAATTGAAACTGAAAGTAATGAGCAAACGATAGTAAATCTAATCTAGGGATATTGAAACTCTGGGTCGAGACGAGCCGTGACTAGGTCAACGAGGAGGCAATGCCGCCACCGGTCGACGACGATTATGTAAATCTTCAAACGGATGATTCACTTTCCTCTCATCCCAGCTGGTATTTGATGCTCAGAAAATGACTGTCAAGGTCGCGGGGTTAATAACACCACTTAAAATGTTTGCTTGGATATTTCAATCTTTGCCACTTTTACAAATTGCATCGAGAATTTGCAGCCGAGTCAGGATTCATGAATTATTAGGTTGGATGCTGAGAACTTTGGTACCTGAATTGATTTATTTCTTCAAATAATTTCAAAATATAGTACCTAAAATACTTTTAATATTGAAATCACTTTAATACTCAAATTATTTCAAAAATTGAAAATTTTAGAACCTGAATTATCCCAGTACCTGGAAAATAGTACCTGAATTTTGTCAATGTCTGAAAATTAGCACCTGAAGTATTCAAGTACCTGAAAAATAGTACCTGAATTATTACAATACCTGAAAAATAGTACCTAAATATTTTCAGTGCCTGAAGTAATTTTTCTATATGAAATGCTTTTAATACCTGAAGAATTTTAGTACCTGAAATTTGGTACATTTGGTTCCCAGTATCGCTTTTGTTTTTTAAATAATTTTATTAATTCTCATAAAATATAATTTCAATATAATTATAATACCTATAATAATAATATAATTCTTTTTATTTGGAAATGTGGCTTTTCTCTTTTTAATTCTGTAATGCGAATTTTTCTCGACAATTTTTATGAGTAAAAAAAACACGTTCTGTAATATGTATTTTAATATTTATGATTTGGAAATGTAGTAGGAAATAATGTAAATTTTATGAGTATATATTGAGAAAAAAAGATTGGTAACGAGATCATTATTTATTAAGGGAATTGAACTAAATATCGAATTAACGTAAGTGTATGCAATTTAAAATTGAAGGAGGTTGTTGTTACTAAAGATTTTCTGTTTTGCCTTTATTAAGATAATTCATTTTTTACGCAACACTGCGAGCTGTATATAGTTTAGTATAGCTGTTTGTAATAAAGTATATGTTCTACAGTCCAAAGTACTTCCGAGTACCTTAAATAATTTTCAGTACCTGTAGTATTTGTAGTACCTAAAATATTTTTAGTACCTGAACTATTGTTAAGACCTGAATTATTTTGTAGTACCTGAAAAAACTTTTTATGTCTGAAGTACTTATTCACTACGTGGAGTACTTTTAGTACCTGAAGTATTTTTGGTACCTAAATTTTGTCGACAACTGAACTACTTTTCAAAATTTTTCAAAAATGTTAGGCAACACTTCGACACAATATTTACTAAACTATTCAGCGTACTCGAAAGTAATTGTAGTGCTTTTATAAACTCTACCATACTCCTACTTTTTCTACTTCAACTTTTCCTATTATCATTTCTCCAGTGTACCCGCCCTAAAATTCCACAACAATGTAATACTTATGTTAATACCGAGTCCTTAAAGTGACACGTACTTGGGCCACGCCACAATAAATCAAATTAATTTCAGTAATTAAAGTGATTTGAAATCGATCGAGTGTCTAGAGCGCGAATACGATTTATACTTCTTGCATAAGTCAAATAGAGAACCGGCGTGGTATGACGTTTGTAATCGCTGCGAAAGTTTTCAGTGGCAACGGCACGATCGCGCTTGGTTCGGTAAAAGGGTGTCGAGCGTTATACTCTCTGCAGCTATAGAAAAATTGAAAATCCGTCGACCACGCCTTGGTCACCGCATGTGCGATCGAGTTCGATAAACCCACGACAGTAAAACTCGCCGCGGTGCTCAACGGTAACGCGATCCAATTAAGGATAAGCGCTGTAACTCCAAATGTGGCTTCAAACACGCCCTACTGATTTATTTTGCCTCGAGACTAGAGAATCCCCTAACTTAACCTCTTAAAATCTCGTAAAATCGAAGTTTAAGGACTCATAATTCATTTAATGAAAAACTAATGTATACATACTTCTCTTGCTATCGAGTAGAGTCTATTAAAAGAAGAAATAGGAAGAAATAACGCCTTTTGGTTGATTTACAAGGAAAATAAAAGTCGAGGTGGGGAATTTTTGCAAATTTGGGTCGAAAGTAAAGGGGAAACTTCTAGGATGTTTTTTGCCGCTCTAAATGAGACACTGCAAAGAGAGTTAACCTTTAAGCTTTATTTCTTGAGGTTTTATTGAGAAATAAAAACTCCAGGTGGGGTTAATTTGCAGAGAATTGATGTTAGTGGAAATAGTTAAAAGTTTTTTGTACCTAAGAAGGTTACATGTAGTTATTTGACAGATTTGAAGAAAAGGTCGGTTTTAACTTGTTAAAGTCGGGATTTATGGGTCCATAAATCATGAGGTTGTAAAAATTAGAAACGTAAATCACTGACTTTCAGCAGGCAGCATCGATATTTGAGACTTGTTCACTAACTCGGTTTGTTGTTTACAGCCACGAGCTTCAGACCTGCGATTGGCCACGTAATGTAGGCTGTCCCGAGTCCAATTTACCGAAAGACGATAACGAAGATCCACTTCTGGAACGGTGAGTCCTTTTTCAATATTTTTATCCTTTTGTATTGTTATGTAACATACTTATAATAATCTGATTATAGCTATACTCTAATTTAATTTTTATAGTAACCGATATGTAACACTACTGTTACATTACTGTTACATATATGTTACATCAATGTTACACAACTGTTATGTAAATGTTCTATAACTGTTATATAACAATTTTTTTAAAGTTTTACGTACCAAATATTTTGATTTGCTTAAGATTGAAATTCCTCAACAATTTTGGAATAATTGAAGACAGAAATATTTTTAATGTCAAATAGAAAAAAGTCATTATAACGAAATAAAAATGTGAGGCATTTAAACGAGAAAAATTGTGGAAGAAAATTCTGAGAAGCAGTGTCGTTTATCAAGGAAGAAATGGTTCGAACATTTATTCACCTGACTGCGAAAGGATATCGCGGAACCGGAAAGCGTTCCGCACCTGTTTATAATTAGTTTCACCTAACGCGCAAGGATAAACGACATTGACTGAAATCGCAACCAAAGATTTTTTTTAATCAACAATTCTCTTTGTCTTCACTAGAAAAAAAAAAAAAAAAATTATTATTACTAGGAAGAATTACTTTTGACATAAACAGGAAATATTTTCTCACTTCTGAATGTAAAATACCCCTCAAGTTATAATTATAGGAAAAAATATTTCTCATTTGCTAAAAATTATTTAATGAGGTTAATATGTGGGAGGAATGTAAGAAATAAATTCCGAGTACATATATATTTTAAGTAATGCGGTCAAAATACTGGATCCATTTAAATTTTTCAAGTGGTCGTTGGATTTATATTTTAACGACCTTCTCAATCTTTATTGTTAGAACAATTCTTGCTTGCATCCAACTCCCCTGTACCTTAGGAAATTTTCGTTGAATAGTAGTATATTTTGCTGATCTTTATAACTCCATAAACTGTTTTTGTCTGGAAGTGTAATTCACAATTTTTCTGACGTTTATATTCCTCTCATATGTTTTTAAATTTTAAGTACGTATTTATGGAACTGGAAACAAGATTTACTTAGAAAAACATTATCCTTTCGGACAGAGAACTGTTTTTATTATTCGATTTTTCATAACTACAAACAATGTGTGTGAATATAAATAAAATTACTAGAGATTTTAGCAGTGAAAATACTATAAGGTACCCGAAATAGATTTTTGTACTTGGATTCGATTTTGCCAAATTTGTACTTAAAGTATTTGGAGTAATTTTGGAAATTTAGTCCCTGAAGCAGTTTTCGGACATGAAGTACTTTTAGTACCTGAATGATTTTAGCATTGAAAATAATCTAGTACCTGAAGTATTTTAGTACCTAAAAGGTTTTAACATCTAAAATATTCCGGTCCCTGAAATAATTTAGTACCTAATTGTTCTGGTACCTGAAATACTTTAGTACCTGATTATTTTAGTACCTAAAATAACATAATATATTGAATATTCGGGTACCTGAAACAGTATAGTGTATAAAATTATCTAGTACCTAAAATCCATTAGTGTCTAAAGTAATGTAGTACCTAAAGTGCTTTTAACACTTTTGACACTTCATGGGGTACTTGAAATTAATTCAAGTCGTTTAAAACAGTTTTCTGTACTTTTAATTGCAATGTAGTGACAAGAGTTGAGATTGAAATACGAGTTAAGTGACTCGGGCGCCTCTCTTTAATTTTCTCGACCAAAGAACGAAATTGAAATTTTGTTTGTAATATTGTGTGCAATATTAAAGTTGCGGGCGGGACATACGAAACGCAGCAAAGCGAGCGGCGACCGCGTTGAGAAATGACTTCAACCTCCCGATTGCCCGCACACAATACGTTAATGAGTGTCTACCCGCTGTGCCGAGCTCTCGTTGCTTAACTTCAGCTTGCACAACGGGACTCGTTTCTCGGCAGATTCAAAGTCACATTATGCGAACCGCCCAACAAGAGTCCCAGCCCAACGTAACAAAATCTTATATAATAAAAATAACGCGACCCAGAGCACTTAACGAGGAGCATATTCTCGAGAATAGATAATGAAGCCACTTCCAAGTTTTGCGTCAGACTTTCTCCACCGAAATTCTGATTTAAATTGGCATTCCGATCATTTATTTTTAGCTGCAGGTACTTCAGGTACATTTAAGTACTTTAAGCACGAAAATTACTTTAGGCACCGAATAGTACTTTAGACACTAAAATTACTTTAGAGACTGAAAAGTTATTTAGGTACCTAAAACACTTCAGGTACCTAAACATAACACTCAACAAAATTTCTAGGTATCTAAATATATTCTAGACGCATAAGAGAACTTCAGATACCTAATTTAGGTACCTGAGCCACGTACCTGAATCAGGTGCCAAATATGCCAAATTTCTAGACGTCAAAATATATTATAGACGCCTAAGAGATCTTCAGATACCTTATTTAGGTACCTAAAAATATTGTACCTGATTCAGGTACAAAATATTTCAGTTACCCAAAAAATTTCAGGTTATTTAAAATTATTTATTGGAATTCCATTCGAAATTTGAAGATCAGTTTCCACATAACGTAATTATTAATTTTAAGGGTGCTCATTAATTGAGCTACCGATTATTTATTAATAATATAGTGCGTTATTTATTCTTAATCGCAACTTTATTTGATTACACAATTGGCCATAAACAGAATCCTGCAATATTACATAAATACATAGTTGCGAACTGTGAAAGTAATTTACACCTTGCTTGACCTTTACGCGCTAAATTACGTGCAAAAGATTTCAAATGCAGGAAGTTATTATCAATTATGATTACCCGTGATGCCAGGAAGCATCATTAGGGCCATATGTGTGGGTCAAAATTGGCTCGCAGTAGTTATGAAAGATGATAGGTCATCCAGTAGAAAATTCCTTTATGAGTCAGACAAGGCATTTCACAGTGTTTAGTTTCATATGTTACTAGTCTTACTCGGGAGGCTATTACTACTTGCTTTTTTAAGTAGACGAGGTGCGAAATTAGTCTGACGAGGGGTTATTTAGCTCTTTCTAGTGTTTAAGAATAATTTGATTCATCTCACATATTTTCACTTCAGACTGTGAGTAATTTAGTATTTCAGTACCTGAAGTACTGTAGTATCTGAAGTTCTCCAGTGCATAACAGAATTGAGGATTTTAAGCACTTTAGTTTCTAACGTACTATAGTACCTGAAATACTTTTATATTAGAAATAATATAGTACCTGAAGAACTTTAATATTTGAAATATTATTTTACACGAAATATTGCAGTACCTGAAGTATAGGGGTACATGCAGTATTTTATATCTGAGGTATAAACGTTGTACCTGAAGTACTTTCATACATGAAGTATTGTGTGCTGGTAGTATTATTATACCTGAAGTACTTTACCTACAGTGCTTTAGTACCTGAAGTATTTTACGTGTAGTCCTTTAGTACCTGAAGTACTTTACATGTAGTACTTTAGTATCTGAATCATTTTAGTGCCTGAAGTATTTTAGTACCTGAATCACTTTAGTACCTGAATTGCTTTGGTGCCTTAAGTAGCTTAAACCATGAAGTACTTTAACACCTGAAGTACTTTATTGTCTCAAGCACAATAGTACCTGAAGTACTTCATGAAATTTAAAATTGCACTTAAGTCACATTTTTAAGAAAGCAATTGATTAATGCACTGCATCGCTCAGATAATCAAAAACTTTCCTCAATTTTCTCGAGGTTTCATCATCAATCTCACACTCTCAAGTGATTATACACTCATCAAAATCGCTCCAAATCGGTTACATTTTTCCAAAGGTGCACATGCACACCCATTTCACCGTTTGCGGAAGCGCAATAAATCCTCCGCGTTTATTGAAGCTCGCCAGTCGAGTGTATCGAACTCAATCAAGTTTACGTAAAACAGTATCAAGTTCCTATAATTGTACTAGTATTGGGTCTGGCTAGTTCTCCCCCCCCATCGTATATAGATGCGTGTTGAATGATTGGAATTAGACTCTGGGTGGATGTGCAATGTGCACTGCATATACTTTCACCCAGGAGATAATGAAGCGAGTAGATATAAGTGGACACGTGCGACTTTCCCGATCGTGACGATTAACGTCCTTAAATAAATTCCCCAGGGCTGCCAAGGCCGAGTCGATCCAGCAACAACAACAGCAGAGGCCAACTCAGAGACAACAACAACATTCCGTAACTGCTGCCTCGCCACCTTCCTCGACAATTTCCGAAAGGCAATTTAGACAGAGGCAGCACCACAGAACTTATCCGGACGAGGAATATGAACCCGCATCTGAAATCGAGAGTGATAGGCAGCAGAGAGTGTACAGAGGTCAACCATCCACTATCGGTCAAGTTCAACGAGATCGCGATGGTCTCAGACGAAACATCATTAGTGTAAGTGACTAAAAATTTTTATTTATTTTTTTGACTTTAGGTACCTGAAAAGTTTTTAGGTACCCAAAAATATTTGAGTACCTAAATCACTTCAGGTACTAACTCATTTTAGACACTTAAAACAAATTTGGACATTGAAAGTATATTAGGTACCTAAAAGTATATTAGGTACCAAAGAGTATATTAGGTACCAAAGAGTATATTAGGTACCAAAGAGTATATTAGGTACCTAAAAGTATATTAGGTACCTAAAAGTATATTAGGTACCAAAGAGTATATTAGGTACCTAAAAGTATATTGGGTACCTAAAAGTATATTAGGTACCTAAAAGTATATTAGGTACCTAAAAGTATATTAGGTACCTAAAAGTATATTAGGTACCTAAAGTATATTAGGTACTTAAAGTACATTAGGTACCTAAAAGTACATTAGGTGCCTAAAAGTATATTGGGTACCTAAAATGAATTCAAGTGTCTAAAATATATTAGGTACCTAATGTAATTTAGATACCGAAATTAATTTAGATATCTGAGATTATTTTAGGTACTTAAATGTATCAGGTACCTGAAAATATTTCAAGCACTGGTTACTTTAGGTACTGAAAAGTATTTCGCATTAAAATTACTTCAGGTACTTAAAAGAACTTGAGGCACTAAAATTACATTTTGTATTGAAAATTATTTTTGTTACCAGAAAGTACTTTAGGTACAGAGAAGTACCTCAGGTATTGAAAATACTTGAGGTATTTTATAGAATTTGGTACGAGAGAAACTTAGAATACAAAGATTAAAAATTGAAATAATTCGTAAAACGATTTGATTGCGATTAGATTTCGAGAAAAATGAGTTGACATTTAAATTGATACAATTTACATAAGTAAACCACTAGAGCCTTGTTCCACTTGAAAAGATTGAATCGGAAGATTAAAATTACAAATCATCATAAAAGTAGAGCATTAATTCAGTGAACAATTCAATTCACGATTGCATTGAGTCGTCAATAAATTAATCCTGTTAATTAATATATACTTAGGCATTATTCAAATATTATTCAATTCATGTACCTACAATGTATCCTGTTACGAGTTATTCCCTCTATTTACATACAATGGTGTGTATGCATAATGAGAAAATGTAATAAACAGGAGCAGAAGTTCTTGACGTGGGGCAAAGAATCATAACGTCTTATTCTCATTCAACCTTCAATTTTTATGATTATTTTTGTTCCATTCAATGTTTAATTCAATAATCTTACTTATTTCTGGCGTTTTATTTCTTTATTGGCAAAATAAAAATACTTTGAATTGAGTATTTAGAATCAAGTGTTTCAGAAGTATTTTAGTGCCTGAACTAATCTTCGGTACCTCTCAGTACCTGAAGTATTTTATATACCTGAAATAATTTCGGTACCTGAAGTATTTGTATGTACATGAAATGATTTTTGGTACCTGAAATATTTTATGTACCTGAAACCATTTTTGGTCCTTGAAGTATTTTATGTACCTGAACAACGTTTTAATACTTTAATTATTTTAAAGTATTTATAAAATAAAATATTTAGGTAATAGAGAATAAATGTTTTTTTCTTTAATTTATAGGAAAGAGAAAAAGATAACGTCGTAAACACAAGAAGTCAGACTGAGAGCCATTATAGGTCTGTTGCACGGTAAATTTCTCTTTTTTAATAATAATAATTAATAAATGTAGATCAAACATATAATTTTCAATTTCTTCCAGGAATTCTCCATCTGAGTCTCCAAGAGTTGCGAAAACGACTGCTTCGACAGCGGCTCCAGTTCCAGCGCCATTCTCGAAGAGTTATTACAATGATGCCGACCAGAGCTACCCTTTTTACACTATTTACGACGATGATGTCTCCATTTACAAAGACGATGGTAAGTAATAATTAAAAAAGCATTAAAAAAAAGGAATTATAAATTATTTTATAACCAGATTAAAATATTTCTATATTCAATTGTCAATAGAAAGTACCTAACTGTATAAATAGATCGAGTTCTCGAGTATTTTGTTTGTCTTTTTTACAGTTAAGATGACTTTTCTGTTTTAATTAAAATAAAGAAAGTAATTATTCAGCAAAATATAAACAAAAATTACGAAGCGGAATTACCCGTGAAATGGATGCAAGACTTTTTATTGTTTTGTGAATCACAGTGACGAAATCTGTTTTGAATCCTGTTTCGCTTGAGGAAAAATAAATAGTAAAGTAGCTGGGTAATTAGCAAAGAAAAGGAAATAATGAGCATTTAATTACCATTTAAAAAGATACAAAAAAGAGTAATAAACTTTATGGGAACAAAAAGAGTATTAGATGTAATAGTTTACTTTTTACTTTTCTTTTTGTGCAGTCTGTAGTCACGAAGAATAAAATTGTTTAAGTATTCAGTAGTTGTGAACTACGAAAAATACTTCAGGTATTGAAGGTATTTTTTAGATAATTTAAATATTTTTAAAAAGTATTTCTTCGCATCGAAATACTTTTCAGGTACTAAAATAATTTTTAATACCTGAAAATACTTTTTAGTACCTGAAAGTATTTTTAATACCTGAAATATTTTTCAGTACCTGAAATTTTCCTGAAGATTTTAAGGTACCTGAAATATATGATGTTCAATAAGGACGTAGAAAATCTTTGATACTTTTACACCTAAAAATATCTGTTTACCTTATTTCTAGTTCAAGGTACCTTGGAAAATAAAAGTTTCATGTTTTCTCTCTCAGATTACAATCAGTACACGGTTAACCACACAGTGCCAGTGCAACATCAGAGTGTAAGGATAACCGACGTGTCGTCGAACTCGAAGCAGTATCATCAGAAGCCGAAGAAGGTCACCGTGAACGATGCTGACAAGTACAACCTGAATCAAGACGTTACAGTCCAGGATTACGACATTTACGACAATCAGGTGCGCCTTAATCGCCCCTTTTACAATCAACTCCCACAACTACCTTCAGAATCCAGTACACCGACTCATCCACTTCTATTTTATGATTTCAGGCTCACCTCAACAAAAATAAATTCCGAATCACTGACAGCCAACAATCCATCAGGTACTATTGAAATTTTCCTCAATTAATTTATAATATAAAATTATAATATACAATTTTTAAACTCATAAATAATTTTTATAAAATTTATCGTAATTTACGATCATTTATGAAATTATTGGAAAGTTGCCGGAAATTTATGGAAAATTTTCTTGCCATCGAGAAGGAAGTAACAAGCGAAGAAATATTCAATTTCGTTCATTTACTAAAATTTGTCAGCGAAATAAACTCTCGAGGTGGGCAAATTGAAAGAGCTGACGATTTTCGCCATTTTTTTTTTACAGACATTCTAGACGAAAATATGATAAGTTTCGCTTTGCAATACTATGTTACCAAAACAAAAGATTGCCTTCTTTCCTGGAGAAGATAGCTTCATTAAATCCAGAAACGAAACAGCATAATATTCCAAGTCTGTCCTAAATTCGCCCCGACAAATAATTAGATCTAAATTGCGACAATTTCGTGCATACACTGCGCTTGCGTAAACCTAAGAAAAAAGCTGAATTTCACAAGTCGAAAGGTGCGACTGCCTCTTCCTTCTTATGACTTTTTGTGGCATAATGAAATTAATAAAACCACAGATATATTTATCTCACGGTAAATTCTTCTTGCTGAAAGAAGCGCGAATTTATTGCTAATTAATCTTTCTCGAGATGAGGATTCGCAAGATGAGAATTCTTCTGAAGAAAATTCTTCTTACGTAAACTATCACGAAGTCGATTTTAAACTCGTAGTCGAGATTAAGAGACGTTATGTTCTTTTAATCTCAATTTGACTTAACAAGACTGAAAATGGTGGAAATGGATCAGCTGTTCGATTTGACTCACTTCAAATTTGTTTTATTTGATAAAAATCCAAATAAAGGAGTTTTATTTTTATTTCTTGGAAAAACGGTATTTCATTGATGGCAAGAATATTTCCTGCTAGTAGATTTTATTGTATTTTAATTTTTTTTACGTAGGACCAACGTTCTTAGTCATCCGGCTGTTCACGTAACAACACCCAACTCGATTGTGGATTCCTACATTTCTCTGACAACTACAACTCAACAAACACCAACCACCGTTCGACAATATTCAATCAGTGCACCCAGGTACCTCCATTAATTGAAAAAATACGAATTTGACTCAAAAATAATTCCAAAGATTCAACAAATTATAGTTATTTAATTTTCTATTCATTTTTGAGTCAAATTCGTTGAATTTCATTCATTAAAATAATTGTGGAATGGATTCACGAAATAAAAGACAGTTGGCAGCATTTGAAAAATCCAAGATGGCGTCTTACGATCAGCTGTTGACGAAGGCCCACTTGAAGACTTTCTCAGTTGATAAAAGACACAAAAATCAATATTAAGCTATAATTTTTTGGGAATAGCTTCCTTCCAACTGAATAAATTCGAAAATAAAATAGATTCAAGCTTTAGTATATTTTTTTAACGCTGCCTACGTCCGATATTTCAACTCTATTTCTCTCTCTAAATGGAAACTAATTTTTCTTTTAACAGCTTTTTTCTTCAATAACAAATTCTCTCACTCACCACATTCTCTCGCAAAGAAATTCCTAAGAAAAAAAAAAACCAATTGTCTCGATTTTTCACATTAATGAGCGCATCAATTTCATTAACCTTGACGTTTGATCGAAGAGCGTTACGACGCTGAGATTTCTTCACGCTGTATTTCACTTGTTATTAAATTAACTTAGCATCTCCGATAATAAAGATCCAACCTCTTATCGCTTTTCACGCTTCGGTAATTTGTTTCGTAAGTGAAATTTGAGATCAATATTATCATCGAGCGTTCAACTACTGAAAAGAAGCTGTAAATCTAACGTAGATTCTTTTATCGAAGGTCTTCGGAGATTCTGCAAAAAAAAGAAAAAACATTTTCTCGCCATCTCATCTTTTCTTCTCTGCACCTCGCAAGCCAGTAACGTAGCAAAAGTTAAAACTAACGTACATTTTACTTTCATTTATTTATAAACAGTTGTAAACAAATTTCTGAAAAATGTCTTTAAAAAAATCTTTGCTACGTTACTAGGTATCACAATTTCTTTTTCTGTCACAGTGCACTAAATTTCTTCAATCTGTGAAGAATTACAATCAAAATGGAAAAATATCGATTAATCGATTCATAATCGATAGTTACACTAATCGAACAGTCGAAAAATCGATAGTTTGACTGAACAATCGATAATTTTACTAATCGATCATTCAAAAAATCGATATTTAGATTTATAGAAGAGTCAAGTCAATATTTCGACTAATCGAACAATCGATTGTTTAACTTATCGATATTTTTCGATTTTTTTTCAAATGGATGTATTTTTTTACGATTTTTGAAGATAGGCCAAGGCCGAATTTTTCATTTGGGCAAATTTCGTGATACTGAATTAATTTCTTTATGCTTTCACTTCAGTATTCAAATAAACGAAAGCGCCGTCTTGCTTTTATTAAAGTCGGGTGTAACTCGCGTCGTTAACGACCATTGATTTGTTTTACAGCCGGGGTCGACCACAAGTTAACCGTGGTACCGCGCCACCGTAAGTATTAAATCTTGTTCACAGTCACTCTCAAAATAGAATAGAAAACTACACCAAATATTAAATTAAAAATAAAAAAAAATTTATAAATTTAATCAACTAATTAATAATTAATTTTAATCGAGATTAATTAGTTTTAGGTACTTTTAAGTAATTTAAAATAGTAGTAAATAATTGAGAAGACCCTGTTAAATATTTATTTTTATGAATTTTAAAAATTATTGACTTTTTTAAATGAATTTTTTTTTTTAATTTAAAATAATATAGAAGGGTTCTTTAATTTGCAAATACGGTCCTGGAAAAGTCTCGGTTCACTTTTCCAGGACAGGTGTTGTTTATCGTCGATTAAGTGAAATTCGCGGCGAGAACAAATCTCAGATTGCGACGAATACGATGACATAAAACTGACAGAAAAATGCGGCTATATTCGTCAAGGGAAATGCGGTCACGATAATATTTCGTGATTTTATCGATTACGAAAGTCATTTATTCGATAAAAAAAAGAGCCGTTTTAACCTTAATTGTCCCATTCATACGGTCGTAACTGCCAATTTAAACAGCAAAAGTATTTTATTGCGATGAATGAGAATTTACGACTAAAGTCTCATTTTTTTATCTATCTATACAAATTTTATACTCATATTTCAAATTTTATCATAATTTTATTGTAATTTCATTATTATCGAGATTTTATTTATCTGAAATATCTCTATTACTGAGTACTAGTTTAAAAATTAGACTGCAGAGCTCGCTGGATCAGCTGCTTGAAAAAAGATGGCGGACCGCGAACAGCTGATCAAGCGCGCCCACTTCGCATTTTGAATCGGGTGTAAAAAAGGCAAATAATAATTAATCAGATCTTTTTATTATCGAAATTTAATCTACTTGATGGCAGGAATAGTAAATATATAATATTTATAAAAAAAATTATACTGAAATGTAAAAAAAATTAGATTTTAGTTTAGATTGAGAGTATTTTTTAGTCTTTATCGGTGGATAACTTTGATAATTGATTTTTCGTATTTTTAAGACGCTCTCGACCAACATTGAAGCCTTCTACTGAAATCGTATCCAAGGCCCAGGAATTCGTCGATATCTACAGATATCCACCAGTAAGGCCTGCACCTATTTATCCAACTCCTCAGGTCGACAAACCTGCCGCCAGATGCAGGAAGGACGTTTGCTTAATTCCGGATTGTGCTTGTGGTGGAGCTGATATTCCAGGTAAATTATTCTTGTGCGAAATAATCGGATCTAAATAATCAGAAACCGGTGCGGACTTCATATTAATAATTAAGACGGGCTCAGTTCCAAGCTCAAAATTCTATTTCAATTTTCTCCACAAATATATTATTTAAGTATCTTTTCCCTCTGTAAAAATATTTGTATTTGAAAAATGAATATCAGTACAGAGAGAAAAAATACCTAACAATAATATTCGTTGAGTAAAATGAAAAAATCGAATTTTCAGACCAGAACTTGTATCCAAATCGTGTCTCCCTCTTTTTCTCGGACTCGACGCGGAATTATACTTTAAAACCTGCAAAAAAGATTAAATTGTAGTTCAATTAAAACGAAATGATAATTCAGGATCTAATTGCGAATAAATGTTTTAATTAAATAAATCTCGGAAAAAAACTCGCTTCGCCGATTGAACTGTCGAAGGGTGAGAAAAAAATGATTCCATTAGCCTAATTAATTAATCTCGTCGCGATTTTTCACCGGGCTTGTTGACACTCGTCTAATTTGTAAAGAAGTCTTATAGGTAAGATGAAAGTTTTAGTCGCAACTCTCTACGGACTCGAGAAGAACTTATCAAGCATAATTTATTCCCTGTCCAATCTGTCATTCCTAATTCAGTCAAAGAACGCTTTTCAGTACTTCCATAAAAGACAGATGGCACCACTCGCGAAAATTTCATAAAATCAAGATGGCGTCGCTCGATCAGCTGATTTTTTCCATCCACATCTCGACTTTTTTTCTTAATAAAATCGCGAAAAATAGAGATAGAACTTCGGTTTTGGTAAATTTGGCTTTAATAGAGTGGCACTGATCAGGTTCACGCTTTATTCACTCTGTTCGAGTGAACCATTTTTTTTTAAGTGAAACAATGTGACTTAGCAAATATCGGATTCCGGGTCAAGGACCCGATTAGATCGTGATTAGGAAGCAATTTTCGAATCGACAGACAACGAGTCGCGGCGTACTTGTTGAGCATGGCTGATTAACGGATACGTGTGACGCAAGCGTTCGCGTTCCGAATGTTGATTTTGACGATCGATTTAGCGGCCGCCGAGACTTTCTCCGATTCTAACGTTACATACTCATTACTCGGTACGTTCGAAAGTGAAACAGATACGTGTGCACCTTAATAACTCCGCCTCTCTGCGTAGCCTTTCGCAACGCTTCGACGGCCTTCGTCCGGACCTGTAATTGCTCGGAATGAATGTGCGTATATTGTCACATCGAACAATAGCGAAGACCAAGGAAGAAATCTTGAAATGACGAGGAAGTCACGCTCCTCTGACAAATTTTCAGTTCCTTCCTTCAGTTCCTACATTGAACAACTATAAGCTTAAAATTGAATTTGCAATACTTGACTTGTCATGGAAAAAAATCTAAAGAAACTGGATCTTGATCATAGGTGGAATTCCGGCGAAAGAGACGCCACAGATTGTACTTATAACTTTTGACGACGCTGTAAACGATCTTAACAAACAATTGTATGCCGATTTGTTTGAAAAAGGACGAAAAAATCCAAACGGTTGTCCGATTTCGGCGACATTCTACGTCTCACACGAGTGGACGGATTATAGCCAGGTGCAAAATCTTTATGCTGATGGCCATGAGTTGGCATCCCACACAGTCTCGTAAGTTTCGGTTATTGTGGAAGCTTTTATGCTTAGGCAGAGTTTTCGTTTTTTAGTGAGCTTCCATCATTATCCACGGCTAAAATGAACAAAAGGAATAAAGCTTGGCAAACAACTTCAAATTGTTTCGAAGATGTTCGAATTTGTTTGGAATATGTTTAGGATTGTCTAAAATAGGTTTAGACACATTAGCAACATTCCAAACCGGTTTAGATGTGTTTATAAATAGGTTCTTAAGGGTTTGAAGGTTTTGATCTGTTAGAAGTGGTTGTGACTTGTTTTTAAGAGTTTTAAACACTTACAACCTGTTTGGAACTATTTTAAGCAGTTAAAACCTACTTTTAAGAAAACAGTTTCAAAATTGTTCGGAACCAATCAAAACCAATTCAGTCTAGCTTGAAACCAATGAAAACAGCTTAAAAACTGTTCGAAACAAATCAAAAATGTTTAAAAATTGTTCGAAACAAATCAAAAATGTTTAAAAACTGTTTAAAACAAATCAAAACAGTTAAAAACACCTTAAAACAGTTATAACTTGTTCGAAACCATTTAAAACCATTTCAAACTAGCTTGAAACAAATGAAAACAGTTTTAAAACTATTGTAAACAAATGAAAACAACTTAAAAACTGGTCGGAACAAGTCAAAAATGTTTAAAAACTGTTTAAAACAAATCAAAACAGTTAAAAACAGCTTAAAACAGTTATAACTTGTTCGAAACCATTTCAAACTAGCTTGAAACAAATGAAAACAGTTTTAAAACTATTGAAAACAAATGAAAATTGTTTATAAACTAATGAAAACAAATAAAAACAGTTTAAAAACTAGTCGAAACAAATCAAAACCGTTTAAAAATTGTTCGAAACAAATGAAAACACTTTTAAAACTATTGTAAACAAATGAAAACAGTTTCAAAACTGTTCGAAACAAGTCAAAAATGTTTAAAAACTGTTTATAACAAATCAAAACAGTTAAAAACAGCTTAAAACAGTTATAACTTGTTCGAAATCATTTCAAACTAGCTTGAAACAAATTAAAACAGTTATAAAACTATTGTAATCAAATAAAAACAGCTTAAAAACTGTTCGAAACAAATCAAAAATGTTTAAAACAAATCAATACAATTAAAAACAGCTTAAAACAAATGAAAACACTTTTAAAACTATTGTAAACAAATGAAAATTGTTTATAAACTAATGAAAACAAATAAAAACAGTTTAAAAACTAGTCGAAACAAATCAAAACTTTTTAAAAATAGTTCGAAACAGATCAAAACAGTGTTAGAACTATTGTAAACAAATGAAAACAACTTAAAAACTGTTCGGAACAAGTCAAAAATGTTTAAAAACTGTTTATAACAAATCAAAACAGTTAAAAACGGCTTAAAACAGTTATAACTTGTTCGAAACCATTTCAAACTAGCTTGAAACAAATGAAAACAGTTTTAAAACTATTGTAAACAAATGAAAACAACTTAAAAACTGGTCGGAACAAGTCAAAGATGTTTAAAAACTGTTTAAAACAAATCAAAACAGTTAAAAACAGCTTAAAACAGTTATAACTTGTTCGAAACCATTTCAAACCATTTCAAACTAGCTTGAAACAAATTAAAACAGTTATAAAACTATTGTAAACAAATAAAAACAGTTTCAAAACAAATGAAAACAAATCAAAACCGTTTAAAAATTGTCCAAAACAAATCAAAACAGTTTGCAAATGTTTTAAATAATATAAAATACTTTAGATCTAATTAAAACCACTTCAAACCATTTCAAACAGGCTTGAAACAAATAAAAACATTTATAAAACTATTGTAAACAAATGAAAACAGTTTCAAACCTAGTAAAAAATGACTGTAACTTGTTCGAAACCTAGTAGACATGTTTGGAATGAGATAAGAATTGCGTCATCTAATTATAAACAGAATCTCAGAGTTAAATACTTACAAACAACTTCAAACATATTCGAAACTCGTTTGAAGTTGTTCGAGGCCATTAAAAATCATCAAAAATGGCTAAAGCTGATTGGAAGCTTAATATGTATTCTTAGCCGTCGATAGTATCGCGAGTCATCAGGTTGTCATGGGTGCCACCGGAAGTCACGAGCCTCATCAATAAGTCCCAAATAGGAACTACTGTTTTCGATTCTCACGGTTCTCACTATTGCTCCGCATTCCGATTTCTTCTTTGGGAAAATACGAAAGGAACACCTCGTCCTTCGGGAAAGCAAAAATTCGCCTTTTTTTCTCCAGAGAACTGAATCCTCAATCAATTTCAAACCTGAGAACAAAGTGCCAAGTCGCTTTCCCGAAGGTCAACTCATGCCTTAGAAAGTGTAACCTTCACTGAGGAAAATGATATGACAAAATCTGAATTACCAATATAAATACAAAAATTGAAGTGATAAACAAGAAATAAATGAAAATTAAATTTTTTTACCAATCATAATTGTCATTTTCCTCAGTGGAGAATTTTGCTCAAGACTAATTCTGCATACTAACAAAGGTTCTTCTTTTCTTTCTCCCCCCACCCTTTTTCTCATGCCATACGTCACAACGAAACATCGCACACGACCCTTTTACGTTGAAAAAATTTTTTTTTTTTTCAATTAATAAATTGCCATACATAAAAAAAATACAAAAAACAAAAACAAAAAAAAATTTAAACAAAACTGCATCACGCTACGAACAATTAATCCCGCCCGCATCCTACGTCCCTTGAAACTAAAATAGGGGACTACCTGCCGGAGGAGATACCGCAAATCGTGATCCTGACCTTCGACGATTCTGTAAATGACCTTAACAAGGGTCTTTATGCGGATCTGTTTGAGAAGGGAAGAAAGAACCCTAATGGCTGTCCCATCTCTGCGACCTTCTACGTGTCCCACGAGTGGACTGACTACAGCCAGGTCCAAAACCTGTACGCCTCTGGTCACGAGATTGCCTCCCATACGGTCTCGTAAGTACCTACCCCGAGGACCCTTAAAGTGTTCTTTATTTATTTATTTATTTTTTATTTTTCTTCTTTTTTTTTCCTTACTCACTTTGTGACTTTCTGAGATTTTTCCTCCTTCAGAATCTGACTTTTGTCTTTTTGGTAGTTTTTCTTGTAGATTGACTTTTCTGGTATTTCTCGCATGACTCAATAGTAAAACCTGCCTTAAAGTAGTTAAAAATAAAAAATAAACTGTTTAAAGGTTGTAAGCAGTCCAAACAAGTTATAATCTATTGGAAAACAGACCAAACAAATTATAATCTGATTGAGATTGTTAAAAACTAGACAAAACAATTTAAAAACTTAGAAAAAGTCGTTAAAACAGGTCCCAACAAGTTGTAACTTGTTTGAAATAGTTTTAGACTGTTTAACAGTAGTCAAAACAATGTATAAATTAGTGGAAAGTAGTTCAAACAAATTATAAAGTATTAGAAACAATAACTATTTAAAACTAGTCAAAACATGTTGTAAATTATTTGAAAGTTGTCCCAACAAGTTATATAACCGTTGGAAATAGTTTTAGACTATTTAACAGTAGTCAAAACAAAGTATAATATAAACTATTGGAAACTAGTTCAAACAAATCATAAACTGTGTAAAAATTGTCCAAACAACTCACAAACACTTTAAACTTATTCAAAACAAGTTATAAACTATTTTAAACAGTTTAAGATTGTATAGTACTAGTCCAAACTGGTTATAAACTGTTTGAACAATTTAAGATTTTTTTAAATACACCAAACCTGTTACAACCTGTCTTAAAGTAGTTGAAACAAGTTATAAACTGTTTACAATTTGTCCCAACAAATTTTGAAGTTTGTAACAGTTTAGGACTGCTTCAAACTAGTCAAAACAAGTTACAAACTAATTAAAACAGTTTTGCTATTAGCTATGGGAAAATACCTATCTGTAAAAAATATTTCTCACATAATTTCTACTAAGTTGTATTTCTTTTCTTTTGTATATTATTTTCTTTTGTATATACTTTTCTTTTTATTAATTATTACTATTCTCTTTACTTTTCTCATTTATCAACTTTTAAATACAAGTTGACGTATCTTCTTATTATACTTAGCTACCCTACCCTGAATTATGCATTTGCTGTAAATAAAAACAAAATGCAGTTGAATAATTTCCCACTAGTGAAGTGATCCACCCAAAAAAAATTAACTATATTTTATTAAAAGGCAACAGTGATTGTTTAACAAGAATGTTTAACAGATGGCACTATTTGGGGTATTTTACCTTTCCCTGGGTCTGAAAAAATGAAAATGTAAAAAGAAAACCAAATAAATGTAAAAAAATAATAAAGACAAATTAATAAATGTACCGTGCATGTACATTAACAAACTGGTTTTACAGACTGACAATCTACGAGTAAATTTAATACTTTTCCAAGTGATAAAAAATAAACAATTATTTTTCAACCAACATTTTTTAAATATATTTGACAATTTTTTTTATCATTTCTGATTTTATTTTAAATATTTTTATCATTATTCAGATTATTGTTACTTGAGATATAAAATAAGAGGCTTTGAATCTTGAAATCTGAGACCTCGCCTTTCAACAATCACTCGCATCATCGACCCACTAACACTCATCAACCATAGTAGTTCGTAATTAGAGAGAGAGTGTCTTAACCTGTCACTAGAGTTCATCAGACACTTTCTGCTTTTTTAATTCAACCGCAGATAGAAACTAATAATCGCTTAATCTCTTATTTGGCTTACAAGATCCATTAGTGAACCATTTAGTCTCTAATATTTAACAAATTAGGAGATTAACATCTAACAGCTTACGAAAGAATCACCTCTTTCGTTATAATATAATTATATTTAGCATGAACTCTGACATCAATTTCTAATTTTTAGTCTCAAACCCACTAGCAAGAAATTTTCACCTTTCTTTTTCTTTTTTTTTTTTTGTTTGTTTTTTTTTTTTAAATTAAAATCCCATCAATTATCTAATAATTTCTTCTGGATACTTAGGCACAGTTTTGGAGAACAGTTCTCACACAGAAAATGGGCCAGAGAAGTTGCTGGTCAGCGAGAAATTTTGGCAGCTTATGGAGGAGTCAAACTGGAAGATGTACGAGGAATGAGAGCACCTTTCCTTTCGGTAAATATATATTTTATCTCTTTTTTTGCGAATTTTCAATTGCAGATTGTTAAAGAATCCAAAATGTCGTAAAAGTTGCCTTTAAAGGGTTTATTATTCTTTTGAGATTTAAAATAAATTCTGATAGGTCAAAAAGGGCGTTGGATCTAAAAATTCGATTTCTTCATTTTACTCAACAAATATTAAATTTGAAATTTTTTCCCTCTGTAGAATTAATCAATTTTTTACTAGAGTTATGCGTACAGAGCGATAAAATATCTAATTCAAATATTTTTCAAGTAAAACGAAAATATTGAATTTTTAAGACAAATTTTGAATTCTACGTTTTATGCAAAAAGTATCGAAATTAAAAATTGGATCCAACGTCCTTAAATTAATTTAACTCTAATATTATTTATTTAGTAGTCCAAACAAATATAAACTATTTTAAAGTTTAAACTTCTAAACTTGCAAATTAATACAAAATATTTATAAATGATGTGAAAGTTCTCTAAACAAGAACAAAGTCTCCATAAAAATTCTTTAAATAAATCTAAAATCGATTTCAAAAACTAATAGAATCGTTATATTCCAAGAGAATTTTTAATCATAATAAATCGTAACATTAGTGCAAACATTAAAAGTTAAAAGCCTTTTTCAATACCTATCAATTCAGTTTAATTAAATCTTCATCTTAATTATTAAAAGACAATCAGAAATTTCTTATAGAATTAGCACTCAAGAAAATACATAAAAATATAATAACTTCCCATTGATTTCATTACTGTCTTGATAACTTTTCCCACCAATAAAAATCCACAATCGTTAGGAAACACTTGAAAAGTCATAAGCAGAGTCTTCAAGGTAACAGGGATGTAATTGCGCTTAATTAGCCGTGATTATCTAAGCCAGGAGAAGATCAAACCTCGCTGTAAAAAAAAAAAAGAAAAAAAAAGAAGAGTGAGGATGAACTTTTAGCTTAACGGTGTGTAATTGTTTCGAAAGGGAAAATCTAGCGCTCGCTGGAAGTCAATTAGATTTGTCGTAAAACGCAAAAACACCTCTACACCGTAACGCGATTAGTCTACCTTCCAATCCTCGCATCTTCCCAGGAGGTACGAGGAACTTTTCAAGCGAGGAGAGAATTTTCAAAGGGCACCCATAAAAACGGTCATAAACGCTTATGCAACACCAGATCTTCCACTGGGAAGCAGAATATGAGCAATTCAGAATGCACGTGTAGTTTCTCCCAACATATTTACAACTTTCCTAGCTTCCTGATTTGTATATTATCGAATTTCGATGTTAAAGTTATTTATTTATTATTTAAATCTGATTCACCAGTGGTGAACTAACTAAAAATTGGTGGAAAGTAGTTAAAACTCTATTTGGAATACCCTGTACCATTCCAAGCTTGAATCTGTTCAGATCTAATCAGCAGCAGCTTAGAACTGGTTCAGACCTATTTAATCAAAGTTGTTGGAACCTTTTTCTAATAATATTGTTTATTTCACTTCAGGTCGGTGGTAACAACATGTTCAAAATGCTCTGGGACACGAACTTCACCTACGACTCATCGATGCCCATCTACGAGAATCGACCACCCAGCTGGCCCTACACATTAGATTACAAACTCTTCCACGACTGTATGATCCCACCTTGTCCAACCAGGTCGTATCCAGGATTATGGGAAGTTCCCATGGTTATGTGGCAGGATCTTAACGGTGGTAGGTGTTCGATGGGAGACGCCTGCAGTAATCCTCCTACCTCTGATGGCGTCTACAAGATGCTCATAAAGAACTTCGAGAGGCACTACACGACCAACAGGTTCGCAAATTTATATTTTACTATTTTACTATTTTACTGCAGTCACACCCTCGTGGGAATTTCCGACCGGAACTTATATTCCAGTCCTAGAAGTGCCCAAGTATCTAGAAGAGTCTCGTACGATCTTTACGAGAAAAGATTTTATTAGAGACTCATCATGAGATTATTTCTTCTTAGAGCTGGGAGCGTCTGAATTTAATTGAGGAAGTCCAAAACTAATGTTTTCTTCTTTAATTCCAGGGCACCCTTCGGTCTCTTCTACCACGCAGCTTGGTTTACGCAGCCACACCATAAAGAAGGTTTCATCTCCTTCCTGGACACGATAGTCGCGATGGATGACGTGTGGGTGGTAACAAACTGGCAAGCCCTGCAGTGGGTTAGGAATCCCACCCCCCTTGGACTCCTCGACAACTTCGAGCCTTTCGGTTGCAACTATCAGGTACAAATCTCCCCTATCGTATTTATTTACATACACTTAAAACTCCTGAGTCGTAAAACCTAAGTCTGTATCAATTACCTTATCTCGAATGCGAGGCTGAGGCCCTCGTTCACTTGTAAATTTACAGGACAGGAGAAACTCTTTTCGAATAGTCTGAACAAGTTTTAAACTATTTCCAAGAAGTCCCAAGAAGTTTACAACTTGTTCGCATTGATAAAAGCTGGTTAAGATAATTTATCTACTGTTAGAAGCTGGTCCAAACAAGTTGTAAACGGTTTGGAACAGTTTAAGTCGTAAAGCCTTAATTCGAATCAATTACTATATCTTGAATGTGAAACTGAAACCCTCGTTCTCTTCTTAATTTACAGGACAGGCCGAAGAAGTGCAATAATGCTAAGGTCTGCAACCTCTGGCACAAGAGTGGAGTTCGATACATGAAGACGTGCCAAGCCTGTCCCGACATTTATCCCTGGACGGGAAAAACTGGAATTCGCAGCAGCCGCATTGACAACGAGATCGAAACTCACGAATGAGGAGAGAATGGGAGAAAATGTGAAAAAGAGAGAAAAAAAAAAGAGAGAGGGAGAGAGGGATGACTAGAGAGACCCACCAATAAATTGAATCAACAATCAGAAGTAGGCGCGAACGAATCTCTTTCTCGAGAGCTTCCGTCCTCGAGTACGCCGCTATTTTTTATTATTAATTATTAATTTAATTTTAATTATTTTAATTATTAATTAATAACTAGGAGAAATGGTTTCATTCGAGAAGTTGATCGTTTTTGGTGGGTCTGGAGGGAGAATCACATGCCATTAATCTCATTATCGTAATCATAATCGTACTCATGATCGATTCAGTCTCCGAGATCGAGAAACAAAAAAAAGACATTCTCTTTCGAAATAAAAGTTCAGTTTCTCAATTTCAGTTGTTTCAAAGCTATCTTAAAATTATCTCATTTAAAAGTCGTTCAGTACTCTCGAAAATCAGTCCGAATTTGTTCAGTTAATTTATTAAAATAAGTGCAGACTTGAAACAGAAAAGTCTGGAAGCTGAGACTGAGAGACTGGAGATACTTTATTGAAGACAGGGTTAATTTTCGACATTGAAAAACTAGTATAATTTGTATCGGCTCAACGAAACATATCATAGAATTATAATAACCCTCTCTTGATAAAGTTTTTTTTTTTTTCGTTTTGTTCAAATAATATTTTATTTCGAGGAGGAATATTTTATTTCCTGTGTACAATAAAAGTAGAGACGAATCGATAGGAGGAAAGTCGACTTGTTGTCGCCTGAAGTGGAGAGAATATCAGTTTTGGGACGCATAAAATTAAAAGACAAAATTGTTAGAATAAGAGAATATAAATTGTCGATTGTTTCCTAGAAATGTATATTATAAAATTCGGGAAGTGAGCGACTGAAGTTGAAAATAGATAATATATATATTTTTTAAAAAATGTCCCAAGATAGACTGATTCTTGTTCCACGGAAAAGAATACTCTAGATAGTATTAGCTGCTGAAGTTTCAAGCGCTCGAATTATCGAAAAAATTGTCGCGCTCTCGAATTCGAAGGCTTCATTTTCAAGAAAGTAAATATTTATTCGCTTCTTTTTTTTATATTGAATTGTAAGTATATGAAATATATATAAAGTATATGAAAGCATCGTCTTGGCGTACTCGATGAGAAGCTTAGATCAATTATTATTGACAATAAGGGACTTATTGACGTTTAAACTAGAGTCGCGATCGCAACTGTCTCTTGCACTATCGATCGACAAATCGATTGTGCGTGAGATGATCGTTTTGGGAAAATCAAAGACGACGACAGTCGTATCGACGAAGCGCGAGGGGATCGTCGTTTATATCTTCTAGAATTTAAACGTACATTGCCTTTAATAAATAAAGATTTCACTACAATTTCTAGATTTGCGTCTTTTTATTCGAGGGTCGACGATGAGGATCCTTTCATTCTTCTAAAAAAATATGAAGAATATTTAGTCAATATTATGTTAAATAATATTTATGTTATACTCCACTGTGCATATCGATATTTCAAGTTTTTGCACACCTTTTGCTGAACAACTTCAAAGGATTGTATAAAATTTAAAATCAAAGGATTTTATATTGTTTTAAGAGACTTGACAAGTATACAAAATAATTGAAAGGCTCTGCGGAATTTAGAACATTTATAAATTAAGATCAAGTAGTTTAAATAACTTTTGGCGATTTCAAAAATTATTATGCTGTATAAAATATAATTGTATTTATAATATCTTTGTATCAATACTGCAACATTTCTAAGTTTCGTTTTTTTTCTATTTTAATTAGGAAAAGCTGGATTTATTGATTAAATTTTTTGCAATATTTGTAAAAAGAATATCGATTTCCATTCATCCTTGTAAAAGAAGTTTATGTCTTTTACATCAATATATCATGCACAAGTTTATGTCAAAAGTTTATTAGTACCATATATGCAGTATTGTTATTGACTATATTTTATTTTATACTTTAAAAAATCACTTTCCACTTCGAGCCTGAATAACAAATACGAAGTCAGTCGGGGAGGAAAACTAGTAGAAGCTGGAAGTGTTCTAGATCCCAACAGGCTAAAATTCTAAAACAATATTCTTTAATTGGATACTAATCCAGACTTCCAAAACAAATTCATAGTTCTTTTCTTAATAAATAAAAGTGTGCAAATCGATATTCGGTTTCGATAAGCAAATTCAACATGTTGTTCAGATTAAAATTAATAATCCATTTGTTTATTTCGATTTTTATAGACAATTCCTACGGGTTCATTAATAGAACAAATTTCTTCGATCGGATTCTTGGACACGTTCAGAAAGAGTTTTCTACCTACTATCAAGTAATCCTAATCATTGACAACAATCCTGACAACCAGAGTGCATCAGCTGAAGAAATCCTACGTAAAGTTCAACTGAAGATTCCAAGCAACGTCATCAACATAGAGAATGAGACATCAGCAGATCGAATCTGGTCAAAAAGGCCAACCTACTCCAACCTTGAACCAACAACTCTGTTCATCACAATTCAGTCTAGAAAAGATAACTTGCAGACTTTAAAGGAATTCTTCCTCAAGGTATCATCTAAAGTAGCTCGACCAAAGTGCTTGATGATTGTCTCACTCCAGGAAGGTAGATTTCGTTACGAAAAATTGCTTCGGAAACTCTGGTCTGATCAGATCTTGGACTTGACGATTCTTGAGATCAGAGAAACCTGCAACAGATCCAACCAGTACTGGAATCATTGTCTACTGATTGCCAGAGTGCATTTCTTCAATCCATATTCCAACATCTACGTCCAAAGGAAGTTCTCGACGAAACGACTCCTTTTTCCTGATAAGGTTCAGAATCTGTACGGATTCGAGATGAAAGTGGGTTCTTTCAATTACCCTCCTTTCGTTTACGTAAAACGCAATGCTTCCAAATATCCTATCGAAGTTTATGGACCTTATGCTTCCGTCGTGAAAACCTTTTCAGAAAAGTTGAACTTCAAGATCTCAGAGGTTCCTTCTGAGATAGAATGGTGGGGATTTGGAGACTGTCGTGAAATTAACGTAACTGGCATGATTAAACAGACTCAGAGGCATGAAATTAGATTGATTACGAACGCTGGAGTAATGCTCTCAAACTGCAATGTGGAATTAACTAGACCTGTAGGGACATTACGATACTATGCCTTGATACCTATTTTATCAACAAAAACTGTATTGATCTCCTTCACAGCGAATTGTTTATACATAATCTTGGCTCTGTTCATAATTTCGATGTTGATCCACATCTTGAAATTTGAGGAAGACGTTTGGCCTTGGGAGAGTTTACTGCAAATGATGCTGGGATTGACAGTGAATCGAGAACCTCAAAGGAATTCTGAAAGGATAGCATTTGTATTTCTTTTGACTGGATTCTGGATATATTCTTCTGACATTTATGGCATCTTATCAAACGTCGAGTTTATCACGGATTCAGAAATGAAAATCGATACTTTGGAAGAATTAAGTACATCTCATCTCACACCTGCAGCTGTTCCGGGTTTAGAACTAATATTTAAAGATGAAGGCAGCTCAATTATTGACAGTTTGTTAAAAAAATTGAAAACAGTTTCTTCTCATGATGAATGTCTAGAGTTGATGATGAAGTTCAAAAATGTCTCTTGCTTGACTAATGACCGAATCGCGGAAAATGCAATATGGAAATACAAAGATTCAAAGGGTGACTCTTTGTTGAAGATTGTGAAGGAATCATTGGGAACAATACCTGTAGCTTTCATCTTTGAGAAAAAATCCCCGTACCTTCCAGGTGCTGATAAGATCTTATCAGAGTTATTAGAATCTGGACTAGTCGATCAGTGGAAAAGGAATTACACATTTGGAAAGGTGGAATTGGGAAACAGTGGTCCGAAAGAAGAGATTCAATCAAAGCAACTAGGTATACAGCTTGCCTTTGTTTTGGGAATTGGATATCTAACTTCGGTTCTCGTCTTCATTGGAGAAGTACTAATTCATTATTTTGAAAATTATATTTATCGATGTGTGGATTTCTTCATTCGAGGGAGTGTATTTTAAGGCAGCTTTATGTGTTGAGACCAGTGGCTGATCAAATTAGGAATTTCCTCCTTGGATTGAGACTGGATTTGAAGTTACTTTCTATAGAAAGGAAAATAAAGTAAACTCTTCTTAATAATAATTATATAGACAAAAAATAGACCAATTTTCCTAATTCCTATACATTAATTAGTTCAATATTAATTAATACCGTTTGACGAAATTTAACAATTATTCAACTATTTTATCTAAAATTCAATTGCGAAGGAAATGTCTATAGCTTTATGAATGAAGAATTTTAAGCGGCTTTAAAATTGTATTTTGCAATTTAAGAGATGATCGTGTTTATAATATCACTATATCCAAGCTCAACTGTAAAATTGTTTAGTATTTTCGACTTAATAAATGAAATTGGATTTTCTCTGTTATAAACTTATTTGCTCATAGATAATAAAAGTATTTTTGCTTACAGGATGAGAACATCCTACCCAGTGGGCAAAAAATTTAAAGAAGTTTTTAGAACTTCCTAAAAACGTCCTGAAAACGTCCAATGTTCCAAAAACGTTTTTAAAATGTATTTAGAATATTGGACGTTTTCTCGCCTGACATAGCACGTTTTTAGGACGTTCTAAAAACTTCTTTAGATTTTTGACCCACTAGGTAGGTTTTTAACTGAATTGTTTTTTTGTTACTTTGAATGAAGAAAAATTGATAGGAGTATTTGCAAATAATAATGCATTCAGTGAACAATACAGATATTTATTGTTAATTGGATTTATAATTCTTTACATACTAACAAAGCCTGTCACAGTTTTGAATTCTGAAGAGCCTTTTCATCATAAAAGATGGAAGTCCTGATATCCATTTTTCTAATTATAGACATCTTCTCAAAATATTGATTTCTGCTGCTCCTGGAAAAAAGAGTTTTATGTGTTTTTAAATTTATACCTAGGTAGAAGTAAACAGTTATAAAGAAAAGTACCCGATATCAAACTCTTCAGTAAATACAAAGTCAGTCGAGAGAAAAAACTGGTACAACATGGAAGTGTCTATTTCTGCTCATTTGCCTTGCTCAAATATTAAAAAATTGACGATAATTGAATATTAATCACTGTTTACAGAATAAAGTGTTAGTTACTACTTAAAAAATAGTAAAGTGTTCAAAACCTTTTTGTAAATAATATAATACATTAACTAGTTATTAATATAGTTATATTTTATAATACAAACCATTCGGTGCTGTTCCAAATTCAACATGTTGTTCAGATTAAAATTAATAATCCATTTGTTTATTTCGATTTTTCTAGACAATTCCTACGGGTTCATTAATAGAACAAATTTCTTCGATCGCATTCTTGGACACGTTCAGAAAGAGTTTTCTACCTACTATCAAGTAATCCTAATCATCGACAACAATCCTGGCAACCAGAGTGCATCAGCTGAAGAAATCCTACGTAAAGTTCAACTGAAGATTCCAAGCAACGTCATCAACTTAGAGAATGAGACATCAGCAGATCAAATCTGGTCAAAGAGACCAAACTACTCAAATCTGGAACCAACAACTCTGTTCATCAACATTCAGTCTGGAAAAGATAACTTGCAGTCTTTAAAGGAATTCTTCCTCAAGGTATCATCGAAAGTAGCTCGTCCAAAGTGCTTGATGATTGTCTCACTCCAGGAAGGCAGATTTCGTTACGAAAAATTGCTTCGGAAACTCTGGTCTGATCAGATCTTGGACTTGACGATTCTTGAGATCAGAGAAACCTGCAACAGATCCAACCAGTACTGGAATCATTGTCTACTGATTGCCAGAGTGCATTTCTTCAATCCATATTCCAACATCTACGTCCAAAGGAAGTTCTCGACGAAACGACTCCTTTTTCCAGACAAGGTTCAGAATCTTTACGGATTTGAGTTGAAAGTTGGTTCTTTCAATTTCCCTCCTTTCGTTTACGTAAAACGCAATACTTCTAAATATCCTGTCGAAGTTTATGGACCCTATGCTTCCATCGTGAAAGCTTTTTCAGAAAAGTTGAACTTCAAGATATCAGAAGTTCCTTCTGAGACAGAATGGTGGGGAGCTAAAGACTGTCGTGAAAGTAACGTAACTGGCTTGATTAAACAGATTCACAGGCATGAAATTACGTTGATAACGAACGCTGGAATAATGATCCCTAACTGCAGTGTTGAATTCACTAGACCTATTTGGACATTACACTTCTATGCATTGATACCTATTTTATCAAGAAAAACTCTATCGATGTCCTTCACAGCCAATTGTTTATACATAATCCTAGCTGTGTTCATAATTTCGATGTTGATCCACATCTTGAAATTTGAGGAAGACGTTTGGCCTTGGGAGAGTTTACTGCAAGTGATGCTGGGATTGACAGTGAATCGAGAACCTAGGAGAAATCCTGAAAGGATAGTATTTGTATTCTTTTTCATTGGATTCTGGATTTATTCTTCCGACATTCATGGGATCTTATCAAACGTCGAGTTTATCACAGGTAATGAATTGAAAATCGATACTCTGCAAGAATTAAATACATCTCAACTCACACCTGCAACTGTGCTGGCTTTACCAAGAGTATTCAAAGATGCTGGCAGCCCAATTATTGACAGTTTGTTAAAAAAATTGAAAACAGTTTCTTCTTATGATGAATGTCTAGAGTTGATGATGAAGTTCAAAAATGTCTCTTGCTTGACGAATGACCGAATCGCAGAAAATGCAATATGGAAATATAAAAATTCAGCAGGTGATCCTGTGTTGAAGATTGTAAAGGAATCTTTAGCTTCGTTTCCTGTAGCTTTAATCTTTGAAACAAAATCCCCGTACTTTCCAGGTGCTGATAAGATCTTATCAAAGTTATTAGAGTCTGGACTAGTCGATCAGTGGAAAAGGAATTACACATTTGAAAAGGTGGAATTGGGAAACAGTGGTCCGAAAGAAAAGGTTCAATCAAAGCAGCTGGGAATACAGCTTGCCTTTGTTTTGGGAATTGGATATCTAACTTCGGTTCTCGTCTTCATTGGAGAAGTACTAATTTGGTATTTTGAGAATTATATTTATCGATGTGTAAATTTCTTTATTCGAGGGAGTGTATTTTAAGATTAAGGCAGCTTTATGTGTTGAGACTGGATTTGAAGATACTTTTTATGGATTGAAAAGCAAAGTAATCTCTTTTCAATAATAATTATAGACAAGAAATAGAACAATTTTGCTAATTCCTAAATAGACACATTAATTAATTGAATATTAATTAATACCGTTTGAAATTTTAAGCGGTTTTAAAACTGTATTTTGCAATATAAGAAATGATTGTCGTTATAATATCACTGTATGAAAAAACTATTTATTTACTCATAGATAATAAAAATATCTTTGCTTGCAGGATGAGGACATCCTATCAGTGGGCAAAAAATTTAAAGAAGTTTTTAGAACGTCCCAAAATATCCTAAAAACGTCCTATATTTTGAACGTTTTTAGGACGTTCTAAGAACTTCTTTAAATTTTTTGCCCACTGAGTAGGCTTCAAACTGAATTGCTTTTTTGTTACCTTGAACTCTCCATGAAGATAAATTGATAGGAGTATTTGCAAATAATAATGGATGTTTCTACTGGAGCTTTATTTAAGAATATAAAAAAAATCAATAGTTGCAATGCACATATAAATAATGCTGTTTTGCAGCTCGATTGATTTTTTTGACCTTGCCCTTTTTCATTAAATTTTATTCATTTATAGCTATAGATTTTCCGAATAAAATAAATTTTTTTTACCTTGGAAAAGTATTGCTGTGGGTTATTAATTGTTTCAAATAAGAAAGTCTGTGTAATTTACACGTGAAAGAATTTATTAAGTACATAGCAAGTATACAATTTTTACATAACTTTATTTCTTCTCCAGGCCTAATTACTAGGCTTATTTAGAATCTCACCATTTCAAGAATATTCTATTCTCATCTTTCTTATCTAATACAGACTCAGTCTCGAACCTTTTCAGTGGGCAAAAAATTTATAGAAATTTTTAGAACGTCCTAAAAACGTCCAATGTTCCAAAGACGTTTTTGGACGTATTGGGACATTGGAAGTTTTTTGGCCTGACATAGGACGTTTGTAGGACGTTTTAAAAACTTCTTTAAATTTTTTGCCCACTGAGAAGGTTCTCAACACACAAGACTTACTAAAATATACTTCCTCGAATGAAGAAATTAACGCAACGATAAATATAATTTTCAAAATACTGAATCAGTACTTCTGCAATGAAGACTAGAACCGAAGTTAGATATCCAATTCCCAAAACAAACGCAAGCTGTACAACTAGTTGCTTTGATCGAAACTCTTTCTTCTGATCACTTTTACCCAAATTTACACTTTTCGATGTGTAATTCCTTTTCCATTGATCATATAATCCAGCCTCTAATATTCTTGATAAGATCTCATCAGCAGCTGGAAGGAACAGGGATTTAGCTTCAAAGGCTAAACCTACAGGAAACGTTGCTATTGATTCCTTCACACTCTTCAACACCGGATCTCCATCTTCACTTTTGTATTTCTTAACTGCAATTTCCACCAAATTCTCCTCCACGAAACAGGTACAATTCTTAAACTTTAAAATTAATTCTATACATTTCTGCGAAATAGGAGAAACTGGTTCCGATTTCTTGATCAAAGTTTCAAAAACAGGGCTGTTTTTACCTTTTAATAATAATTTCATATTCGTCGAAAGTAAAGGTGTGAATTGAGATTTACTTAATTCTTCCAGAGAATCGATTCTCACTTCTGTTTCCGTCATAAACTCGATGTTTGATAAGATCCCAAAAATATCAGAAGAATATATCCAGAATCCAATGAGAAGAAAGACAAATACTATCCTTTCAGAATTTCTACCAGGTTCTCGATTCACCGTCAATCCCAGCATCACTTGCAGTATACTCTGCCAAGGCCAAACATCTTCCTCAAATTTCAAGATGTGTATCAACATCGAAATTGCAAACACAGTCAGGATTATGTATAAAGAATTCGCTGTGAAGGAGATCGATTGAATTTTTGTTGAAACAACAGGTATCAATGGATAGAATTGTAAGTTCCTCAAAGGTTTACTAAATTCCATATTGCAATTAGAGACTATTAATGCAATGTTCGACACTAAATTAATTTCATGCTGCTGAATCTGTTTAGTAAAACCAGTTGATTTATTTCCCTTACAGTCCAGAGTTCCCCACCCTTCATTCTCAGAAGGAACCTCTGATATTCTACAGTTCAACTTTTTTGATAAAACTTGCACCATGGAAGCATAGGGTCCATAAACTTCGACAGGATATTTGGAAGCATTGCGTTTTACGAAAATGTAAGGAGGGTAATTGAGTGAACCTACTTTCATCTTGAATCCATGGAGATTCTGGACCTTGTCAGGAAAAAGGAGTTGCTTCATGGAGAACTTTCTTTGGACGTAGATGTTGGAGAAAGGATTGAAGTAGTGCACTCTGGCAATCAGTTGACAATGATTCCAGTACTGATTGGATCTGTTGCAGGTTTCTCTGATCTCAAGAATCGTCAAGTCCAGGATTTGATCAGACCACAGTTTCCGAAGCAATTTTTCGTAACGAAATCTACCTTCCTGGAGTGAGACAATCATCAAGCACTTTGGACGAGCTACTTTAGATGATACCTTGAGGAAGAATTCCTTTAAAGACTGCAAGTTATCTTTTCCAGACTGAATATTGATGAACAGAGTTGTTAGTTCAAGGTTGGAGTAGGTTGACCTTGTTGACCAGATTCGATCTGCTGATGTTTCATTCCCTATGTTGATGACGTTGTTTGGAATCTTCAGTTGAACTTCACGTAGGATTTCTTCAGCTGATGTACTATAGTTGGCAGAATTGTTGTCGGTGATTAAGAGTACATGATAGTAGGTTGAAGATTCTTTTTGAACTTGGCTAATAATGCGAGCGAAGAAATTTGCTCTATTAAGGACGCAGTAGGAGTTGTCTATGAAAATCGAAATAAACAAATGGATTATTAACTTTAATCTCAACAACATTTTGAACTTCCTTGTCTAAAAAAAAGAACTATGTATTGGTATTAGAAGTCTGGATTAGTATCCAATTAGAATTTGAGCCTTTAGGGTGATGAGACCTGGAACACTTCCACCTTCTACTAATTTTCCTCCCCGACTGTCTTCATATTTGCTATTCAGGCTCGAAGTGGAAGGTAATTTTTTGAAGTATGAAATAAAATATAGTATCAATAATAAAACTGCATATATTGTACAAATAAACTTTTCACATAAACTTGTGCATAATATATTGACGTAAAAGACATAAAACTTCTTTTTCAAATGTGAATTGAAATCGATATTCTTTTTACAAATATTGCAAAAAATTTTATCATTACTTCCAGCTTTACTTGCTTAAAATAGAATTAAATAGAAGTTTTAAAAAAAAAACTTTTTTCTGTAAATCGTGAGTAATATTCAATTATCGTCAATTTTTAAATATTTGTGCCCAGCTTTTTTCTCTCGACTGACTTTATATTTACTGAAAAGTATATGAAGTCTATTTTTCTTTAAAAATAGTGGCCAAGGTCTGTGTATTTCTTCCTATGTATTAATTTAAAACACATAAAACTCTTTCTTCCAGGAGGAACAGAAATCAATATTTGTATAGATGAATATTAAAAAAAGGGATATATCATTACTTCCAGTTTTTCTAAATAAAACTGCAAAACCTCGCAGAATTCAAAACTTTCTTAGGCTTTGTTAGTATTTAAAGAATTATAAATTCAGAACAAAGCAGATTACGTCATTTTTCAGTAAAAATAATCAATCAATTTCGACTGCAATCGCGATTTGGACGGTTTCCTTTATATTTGCTTTACTATTTCTTTAACAACCCAGTGGGCAAAAATTGAAAGATGTTTTTAGAACGTTCTAAAAACATCTTTTAATTTTTTGCCCACTGGGAAGAGTTTCTAATGTTAGAATCTTTTTTACCATTCAAAATAAAAAAATTCCGATGTGTAATAAATCGTAAAAACATTTATAGTATTTGTAAATACACAAATTATACCAATTTGTCTTCATTGAAAGTTCAAGGTAACAAAAAAATCAATTCAGTTATAAGCCTAGGATATTTTCATCTTGTAAGCAAAGGTACTTTTATTATCTATAAGTAAATAAGTTTATAACAGAGAAAATCCAGTTTTATTTATTAAGACGAAAATACTAAAGAATTTTACAGTAGCTTCTCAGTGGGCAAAAAATTTACAGAAATTTTTAGAACGTCCTAAAAACGTCCTATGTCAGTCCAAAAAACTTCTGTAAATTTTTTGCCCACTGGGTTGGATACAGTGATATTATAAACACAATCATCTCTTAAAATACACTCCCTCGAATGAAGAAATTTACAGACCGATAAATATAATTTTCAAAATAACAAATTAGTACTTCTCCAATGAAGACGAGAACCGAAGTTAGATATCCAATTCCCAAAACAAAGGCAAGCTGTATACCTAGTTGCTTCGATTGAACCTTTTCTTTCGGACCAGTTTTTACCTCATCTACAATCATCGAATTGTTATTCGTTAACCATTGATCATATAATCCAGCCTCTAATATTCTTGATAAGATCTTATCAGCAGCTGGAAGATACGGGGATTTGGTTTCAAAGGCTAAAGCCACAGGAAACATTCCTAGAGATTCCTTCACAATCTTCAACACAGGACCACCCTCTGAATTTCTGTATTTCCGGATATCATATTCCGCGATTCGGAAACTAGTCAAGCAAGAGACATTTTTGTACTTCATCAGCAATTCTAAACATTCATCATGGGAAGAAACTGTTTTCAATTTTTTAAACAAAGTTTCCATAATTGGGCTGCTTCCACCTTTAAATACTCTTGCTAAACCCGGCAGAGAAGCAAGTGTGAGATGAGATTTTCTTAATTCTTCCAGAGTATCAATTTTCATTTCTTTATCCGTGATAAACTCGACGTTTGATAAGATCCCATAAATGTCGGAAGAATATATCCAGAATCCAATGAGAAAAAAGACAAATACTATCCTTTCAGAATTCCTTTGAGGTTCTCGATTCACTGTCAATCCCAGCATCACTTGCAGTACACTCTCCCAAGGCCAAACGTCTTCCTCAAATTTCAAGATGTGGATCAACATCGAAATTATGAACACAGCTAGGATTATGTATAAACAATTGGCTGTGAAGGAGATCGATAGAGTTTTTGTTGATAAAATAGGTACCAAGGCATAGAAGGTTGATGTCCGTATAGGTCTAGTGAATTCAAAATTGCAGTTAGAGATCATTATTCGTCCGTCTGTAACTAATGTAATTTCATGCTGCTGAATCTGTTTAATAAAACCAGTTGATTTATTTCCCTTACAGTCCACTACACCCCACCATTCCTTCTCAGAAGGAACCTCCGATATCCTAAAGTTCAACTTTTTCGAGAAAATTTCCACGATCGAAGCATCTGGTCCATAAACTTTGACAGGATATTTAGAAGTATTGCGTTTTATGTGAACGTAAGGAGAGAAATTGAAAGAACCCACTTTCAGTTCGAATCCGTTCAGATTCTGAACCTTATCAGGAAAAAGGAGTTGCTTCATGGAGAACTTTCTTTGGACGTAGATGTTGGAGAAAGGATTGAAGTAGTGCACTCTGGCAATCAGTTGACAATGATTCCAGTACTGATTGGATCTGTTACAGGTTTCTCTGATCTCAAGAATCGAGAAGTCCAAGATCTGATCAGACCACATTTTCCGAAGCAATTGTTCGTAACGAAATCTACCTTCCTGGAGTGAGACAATCATCAAGCACTTTGGTCGAGCTACTTTAGATGATACCTTGAGGAAGAATTCCTTTAAAGTCTGCAAGTTATCTTTTCTAGACTGAATTGTGATGAACAGAGTTGTTGGTTCAAGGTTGGAGTAGGTTGGCCTTGTTGACCAGATTGGATCTGCTGATGTTTCATTTTCTATGTTGATGACGTTGCTTGGAATCTTCAGTTGAACTCTACGTAGGATTTCTTCAGCTGATGCACTATGGTTGCCAGGATTGTTGTCGATGATTAAGAGTACATGATAGTAGGTAGAAACCTCTTTCTGAACGTGTCCAAGAATCCGATCGAAGAAATTTGTTCTATTAAGGACACCTAATTCTAGAAAGAAACCTAGGTCTAGAAAAATCGAAATGAACAAATGGATTACCAATTTTAATCTGAACAACATGTTGAATTTGCTTATCGAAACCGAATTAAGTTTCCTAGTCGAAGTTGGAACAGCACCGAATGGATTCTATTATAAAATATAACTGTATTGTTATTGTATTATTAACTGGTTAATGTATTATATTATATTATTTAGAAAAAGGTTTTTGAACACTTTGTTATTTTTAAGAAGTAACTATGACTTTATTATGTAAATCGTGATTAATATCGAATTATCGTCTATTTTTTAATATTTGAGCAAAGCGAATGATGAGAACTAGACACTTCCAAGTCTTGTGCCAATTTTTTTCTCTCGACTCACTTTATATTTACTGAAAATTATGTGAAGTTTATTTTTCTTTAAAATTAGTGGTTAAGGGCTGTTTACTTCTTCCTATGTATTCATTTAAAACACATAAAACTCTTACTTCCAGGAGGAACAGAAATCAATATTTGTATAGATGAATATTAAAATAAGGGATATATCATTACTTCCACTTTTTCTAAATAAAACTGTAAAATCTCGCAGAATTCAAAACTTTCTTAGGCTTTTTTGTTAGTATTTACAGAATTATAAATTCAGATCAAAGCAGATTACGTCATTTTTCAGTAAAAATAACACAGGACCACAAAATGAGCAAAAAAAGTCCCCCAGACAAATCATACCCTACACGTCGGGATCAAGGTCATGTGAAGGTCAAATGTGTTTATTACAGCGGAATCTAAAATTTGACGTTGGATTATTCGGAAAGAGCGAAAAATTTTCGTTTCGATACATATTTTTGTATTTTCTTACATGATTCTTGAAGGTCATCTTTGACCTTCACATGACCTTGATCCCGACGTGCTGGGGTAACACAGACGCCGGATTTAAAACCAGCGTGCTGAAAAACGTATAGGGTATGAATTTGGTTGAAGGATTTTTTTTGTTTATTTTGTGGTCCTGTATAATTATTGAAAAGAGTTCACTTTGTTTATTTACTATCTATGAAAAAATATCTTCAAATCAAGTCTCAACATATAAAGCTGCCTTAATTTTAAAATACACTCCCTCGAATGACGAAATTTACAGATCGATAAATATAATTGTCAAGATAACGAATTAGTAGTTCTACGATGAAGACGAGAACCGAAGTTAGATATCCAATTCCCAAAACAAAGGCAAGCTGTATACCTAATTGCTTCGATGATTGAAACTCTTCTTTCGGACCACTTTTCTCCAATTCTACCTTTTCAAATGTGTAATTCGTTAACCATTGATCGTATAAGCCAGCCTCTAATATTCTTGATAAGATCTTATCAACAGCTGGAAGGTACGGGGATTTGATTTCAAAGGCTAAAGCTACAGGAAACGTTGCTATTGATTCCTTCACAATCTTCAACACAGGATCACCCTGTGAATTTTTGTATTTCTGTATAGCAATTTTTGCGAAATCTTCAGCAAAGAAGCAAGAGACATTTTTGTACTTCATCAGCAATTCTATACATTCATTATAAGAAGAAACTGTTTTCGATTTGTTTACCCACGTTCCAATAACTGGATTACTTTCGTCTTTCAATAATTTTACAAAACCTGACAGACTTGCAGGTGTGAGTTGAGATGTACTTAATTCTTCCAGAGTATCGATTTTCATTTCTGTGTCTGTGATAAACTCGACGTTTGTTAAAATGCCATAAATGTCAGAAGAATATAACCAGAATCCAGTGAAAAGGAATACAAATGCTATTCTTTCAGAATTCCTTCGAGGTTCTCGATTCACCATCAATCCCAGCATCATTTGCAATAAACTCTCCCAAGGCCAAACACCTTCCTCAAATTTCAAGATGTGTATCAACATCGAAATTGCGAAAACAGCCAAGATTATGTATAAACAATTGGCTGCGAAGGAGATCGATAGAGTTTTTGTTGATAAAATAGGTATCAAGGCATAGAATCGTGATGTCCTTACAGCTCTACTGTATTCAACATTGCAGTTAGCGATCATGATTCCAGTTTTCGTCATCAAATTAATTTCATGCTGCTGAATCTGTTTAGACAAACCTGTTGAGTTAATTGCCTTACAGTCCACAACTCCCCACCACTCTTCCTCAGAAGGAACCTCAGATATCCTAAAGTTCAACTTTTTGGAAAAGACTTTCACGATCGAAGCATCTGGTCCATAAACTTCGACAGGATATTTAGAAGCATTGCGTTTTATGATGACGAAAGGAGGGTGATTGAATGAACCTACTTTCATCTCGAATCCATGGAGATTCTGGACCTTGTCAGGAAAAAGGAGTTGCTTCTTGGAGAACTTTCTTTGGACGTAGATGTTGGAGAAAGGATTGAAGTAATGAACTCTGGCAATCACTGGACAATGATTCCAGAACTGATTGGATCTGTTGCAGGTTTCTCTGATCTCAAGAATCGTAAAGTCCAGGATTTGATCAGACCACACTTTCCGAAGCAATTTTTCGTACCGAAATCTACCTTCCTGGAGTGAGACAATCATTAAGCACTTTGGACGAGCTGCTGTTGATGATACTTTGATGAGGAATTCGTTTAAAGATTGCAAAGTGTGCAAGTTAGCTTTTCCAGATTGAATTGTAATGAACAGAGTTCTTGGTTCAAGGTTGGAGTAGGTTGGCCTTGTTGACCAGATTGGATCTGCTGATGTTTCATTCTCTATGTTGATGACGTTGCTTGGAATCTTCAGTTGAACTCTACGTAGGATTTCTTCAGCAGATGCACTGTGGTTGCCAGGATTGTTTTCGATGATTAAGAGTACATGATTGTAGGTAGAAACCTCTTTCTGAACGTGTCCAAGAATCCGATCGAAGAAATTTGTTCTATTAAAGAAACCGTCGGAATTTTCAACCAAAATCGAAATAAACAAATGGATTATCAATTTGTATCTGAACATCATTTTGAATTTCTTTATTGAAACCTAATTGGTTTTCCTAGTAGAACTGTAGACACTTCCAAGTTGAATCAGTTTTTTCTCGCGACTGACTTTTGTATTTATTAAAGAGTGTTCAAGGGCTGTCTACTTCCACCTGTGTATTCATGTAGAACAAATAATACATTTTTTTCCAGAAGGAATAGAAATCGATATTTGTACAAATATGTATTGAGAAAAAAGAATATCATTACTTCCAAGAGCAAAGGCTCTTCATAATTCAAAACGTTCATAGGCGTTGTTAGTACTGAAACAAATATAAATTCAAAACAAAGTCGATTACACCAGATTTCAGTGAAAATTTATACGTTAAATATTTAAAAATTATAATTATTCCTTGTTGTTCCTTTGGATGTCAAAATAAACAGTTGCCTTAAAATATACTTCCTCGCATGAAGAAATTTAGACACCGATAAATATAATTGTCAAAATAACGAATTAGTACTTCTCCGATGAAGACGAGAACCGAAGTTAGATATCCAATTCCCAAAACAAAGGCAAGCTGTATACCCAGTTGCTTCGATGATCGAAACTCTTCTTTCGGACCACTTTCCTCCAATTCTACCTTTTCAAATGTGTAATTCCTGGTCCATTGATCGTATAAGCCAGCCTCTAATATTCTTGATAAGATCTTGTCAACAGATGGAATATACGGGGAATTATTTTCAAAGACTAAAGCAACAGGAAACTGTCCCAGTGATTCCTTCACAATCTTCAACGCAGGATCACCCTCTGAATTTTTGTACTTCCGTATTGCATTTTCCGCGTATTGGTGAAACAAGAAGCAAGATATATTTTTGAACTTCATCATCAATTCTATACATTCATCATGAGAAGAAACTGTTTCCGACTTTTTAAGTAAAGTTCCAATACTTGGACTGCTGTCGCGTGTAAATATTATTTTCATATTCGGCAAAGTTACAGGTGTTAGAGGAGATTTACTTAATTCTTCTAGAGTATCGATTTTCACTTCTGTTTCCGTCATAAATTCCACGTTTGTTAGGATGCCAAAAATGTCAGAAGAATATATCCAGAATCCAATGAGAAGAAAGACAAATACTATCCTTTCAGGATTCCTGCTAGGTTCTCGATTCACTGTCAATCCCAGCATCATTTGCAGTATACTCTCCCAAGGCCAAACGTCTTCCTCAAATTTCAGAATGTGTATCAACACCGAAATTACGAACAATACCAAGATTATGTATAAACAATTGGCTGTGAAGGAGATCGATACAGTTTTTGTTGATAAAGTAGGTATCAATGCATTGTATCGTAATATACCTATAGCTCTAGAGTATTCAACATTGCAGTTAGCGAGTATTGCTCCAACATTCGTCATCAGTTTAATTTCATGCTGCTGAATTTGTTTAGATAAACCAGTTGAGTTAATTGCCTTACAGTCTATAACTCCCCACCCTTCCTTCTCAGAAGGAACCTCTGATATCTTGAAGTTTAACTTTTTTGAAAAAACTTTCACGAACGAAGCATCTGATCCATAAACATCGACAGGATGTTTAGAAGTATTGCGTGTTAAGTAAACGACAGGTGGTTGATGGAATGAACCCACTTTCATCTCGATTCCGTGCAGATTCTGCACCTTGTCAGGAAAAAGGAGTCGCTTCTTGGAGAACTTCCTTTGGACGTAGATGTTGGAGAAAGGATTGAAGTAGTGCACTCTGCCAATCAGTCGACAATTATTCCAGTACCGGTTGGATCTGTTGCAAGTTTCTCTGATCTCAAGAATCGTAAAGTCCAGGATTTGATCAGACCACAGTTTCCGAAGCAATTTTTCGTAACGAAATCTGCCTTCCTGGAGTGAGACAATCATTAAGCACTTTGGACGAGCTACTGTTGATGATACTTTGATGAGGAATTCCTTTAAAGATTGCAAAGTGTGCAAGTTAGCTTTTCCAGATTGAATTGTGAAGAACAGAGTTGTTGGTTCAAGGTTGGAGTAGGTTGGTCTTGTTGACCAGATTCGATCTGCTGATGTTTCATTCCCTATGTTGATGACGTTGCTTGGAATCTTCAGTTGAACTTTTCGTAGGATTTCTTCAGCTGATGAACTGTGGTTGCCAGGATTGTTGTTGATGATTAAGAATACATTATAGTAGGTTGAAGATTCTTTTTGAACTTGGCTAACGATGCGATCGAAGAAATTTGTTCTATTAAGGAAACCTAAATCTAGAAAGAAACCTAGGTCTACAAAAATCGAAATAAACAAATGGATTACTAATTTTAATTTGAACAACATGTTGAGTACTTTATTATTTACTTTAAAAAGAACATTTATTTAAAAAAGAACAAATCTTGGCTTTGTAGGTCGAGATTAATGTCTAATTCCAGTCAATTTTTTACTATTTGAACATGACAGTTGATGAAAACTAGACACTTCCACGTTGTGACAGTTTTACCTCGAGACTGACTTTTGTATTTACTGAAGAGTTGTCAAAGGCCTGTCTATTTCTACCTAAGTATACATTTAAAAAAACACAAAAACTCTTTTTTTCTAGAACAAAACAGAAATCGATATCTGTAGAAATATGTATTGAGAAAAAGGGTATCATTACTTCGATATTTTGAAAATAAAAATGCAAAGGCTCTGCATTATTCAAAAAGTTCATAGGCGTTGTTAGTATTTAAAACATCGTAAATTCAAAAGAACGAAGTAGATTACATCAGTTTTCAGTGAGAATTCATACATGAAACATTTAAAAATTAAAATTATTCTTTGCTGTTCATTTGGATGTATAAGTATTACATAATATGTACAATTCTTGGCCACCCTAGATACCACTAAAAATGTGCAGAAATTGTCCCATTTTGCCTCATTTAAAATAGGGTTCTGACAAGGCCCTGGTCAGTTTTTCTATTCTGAATAAAATGAAATAAATTATAATAAGATGCGCATCGGGCAGCATGTTAGGACTATGTGTAATTACTAACATAATATCGTCTGATTATTCCGAATTGAAAATATTTAGATTTAAATATTATATTTAAATGTTTAAATAGTTTTCTATATTTCATTTCGAACGTAAATATATAAATGTGATTGATTTATTTCCTTATATTGTTTCTTATGTTCTTTGCTATGTTTTGACATAATAAAATTACATTTTCATAAAAGCAGGTAATTTTTATTTATAATTTATTATAGTTTTTTTCAAAAAGGCATTCACTAGAAAAACTGACAAGGCCCTGACTATTTTCCCCTATATAGGGT
>UCOK01007645.1:0-12233 GCA_900474325.1 Synergus umbraculus
CCTCTTTTTTATATGTTTATGCATTTCGAATTTATTACTTTTCTCATTTTCCCATTCTAAAACATTCTTTTCTATAATTTCAGGATCAATTGATATTTTTAATTCATAGGCAATAATGTACTCTTCTGCAGAAAGTTCCTCTATTTAAAAAAATTTATTTTAATTTATTAAAATAATTTTAAAATATGTAAATATAATGTCATGTCTTATTGGCCATATGTAAGAAGTGACTTACTATAAATATATTCATGGATCGAACCCATTTTCAAAAACTTGTCTTCTTTTCAATTAAAATAGGTTTCTATATTAAGAATATGTTATCAAAATATCAAAAATAAGGATATATTTAATTGAACTCATGAAAGTTTATTTTATTTAATATAAAAATAATTAAATTTTTTCTTTTTTTTAATAATTAAGAATTTAATGGTAAAAAGACATAAAGTTAATCATGGAAAAGGAATTGGAATTTCTTCTTCTAATATTCTCATTAAATGCTTTCTCATTAATTTAACATCCATAGAATAATTTATAATTGAAGGATTGTTACTGAAAATAATTGATGTTGCAAATGCTGAAGAATATACTCCGCATGAATTATAATCAGGTTGTTTTATTTTTAACGGTTCAACTATAATATTATGAATGTCTAAATTTCCATAACGATTTAATATATATTGTTTTTCTTCTTCAAATAAGCTTTCGTAACCTATAAGATTAATAAATTTCATTGAAAAATACAAAATTTGTGTTTAATTGTAATTTTCGAAAATGAATTTAATGATGATGTAAAGAATGCTTAATGCTTCCTCTATGAGGAAGCAAATCATATTTGCTTACAGGAAGCAAAGTGCTCATTGAATGAGTACATAAGTTGATACAACTTCACAGCTAGTTGTCATATGTCCACGTTTTGTGACACCCTGAGTCTGGAAAACATGTTTTTACGAATGTGTCTGCTGTTTTTGCTTCCTCATAGAGGAAGTTTTGTAGTAGTGACAAAATCCAGTTTCCTAAAAAAGGTTTTTTTGAACATATTTCAAGGGCAATATATCTAATATGATGATCTGAAAAAATTTCCGGATGTATGTGTGTGTGTGTGTGTATGTGTGTCACGATCCAGCAATTTCTGGAGAACTCGTAGAGATAAATTGATGAAATTTTGCATAGTTATTCCACTATATACCTAGTTGAATTTCTTACAAGGGTTTCACAAAATATTTAATTTTCAAAGTTTTATGTACTTTTATAATTTTCGTAAAATTAATTTTTCCACTATAACTTCTCAAATAATAAAAATTTAAAGCTGGTGTAAGGGAAATGAATATTCCTTTCATCGAGACGAATCGAATGACCTGTATGATGAATGCATTTAATTGAGAAATAAGAAAGTTACGGTTAATTGTATTTTTAAAAAAGTAATTTTTCGACTATAATTTCTGAAATAATTAAAATTTAAAGCTGATGTAAAGAAAATGAAAATTCTTTGTGTCTAGACGAATCGATTCACCTATAAGATTAATGCATTTTATTTAAAAAAATAAGAAAGTTAAGCTTTATTGTAATTTTCGAAAATGAATTTTTTTAATATAACTTCTCAAATAATCAAAATTTAATGCTGATGTAAAGAATACTTAATGCTTCCTCTATGAGGAAGCAAAGTGCTCATTGAATGAGTACAAAAGTTGATACAATTTGACAGCTAGTTTTTACATTTTAGTGGAGATTGGGGCGAGATGAGCATAGTTATAATTTTGAATGAAATATTTGCAATCTATAGTTGCTTTTTAAACCGTACGGTGTGCTTTACATTATTTGAACCTTCATGTATCAATTTTATGAATAACGAGGTGCTCCAATGTGACGTTGCAGATTTTAATCTGTAACGTCAAAAGATATAGTTAACCGGCACCGGAGACAGTAACTGTTTTGACTCGCGTTGTCCGGTACTACGACCAGAAAGAGAGCCACCACGAACTTTCGGAGCACTCTTGAAATTAATTACTAAATCTAATTGCCTTCGAATATATATATTTCAATGTAAACCTCGAGCCATTCACAATTATGGATATCAAACCAAGATTGAAGGAAGGATGATATATTGGAATTTGTCGTGAAGGAAGGAAGGATGTCCATTTGAATATTGCTAGTACTCCCGCCAGACGCCAGAGCCCGTCACCTCTCAGGCTGCGAATCTGCCGCCTCAGTAGACAGCTGTGACGCGCGGAACCCCGCGCGTCTGACAAATGTAAGATTTTCTACTCAGGAGCCCGGACAGCCTGATTTATCACGGACCACTCAGCTACGTGATGTAATCGATTTTTAGAGACACTATAAAAGATGCTCAGCCATTCTGTGACTCTTTACGAACATTTATAAGAACAAGTGCTAGTCACTAGTCACATGTTTTCATTAGCTACTGGGATTCGTTGCGTCTGACACAATTTTCATGATGGTGGCTGACAGACTTCCGTCCACCTGTCAACGAACTTCAGATTCGTTCCTCAAGCGTTACTCTCTTTCTGGAAGTGGAAACGACAAGTTGTTCTTTATTGTTTGAATAATGATTTATTTAAAGGATCTATTATTGTTTGAATATCCAGGATTTTGTATTATGGCTAAGGTACGGTTTTCTCTTGTATTCGCAAGTCTAGTAAAGTAGCATTAGTGATTTTTATAATTGTCGTTTTGGAGCTACTTTGCCGAGCTTGACCACTTCTATTATTTGATCTTTTTGATTATTTCGGAGTGCTCACTTCTCATAAATTATTTCATTGCCGCTTATCTTATCTTTTTGTTTCCGCGTATTGTATTATGTTCGAGCATTTTCATTAAATTAGGATTCTGGCGATCTCTGATGTGGTTGTAGTGTTACATAATACGCCCATCAGACATACGTCCGCCATTAGAGAATCGAATCCTCAATTCGATTCTTTGATTTCAGGGGCGTCATGCCGAGTCGGAATTTTCGGGATTTTCGTGTAATTCGATTTAATGTATATTATTCCGGTTGAAAATTCCTGAATAGGTTCCTGTATGGTTTCCTATACAGGAACCTGTAAATGTTCTTATGAGGGTTCCCACAAAGGTTCTGATGTATGACTCCTGTACAGGATTCTAACAAGATTCCTAAGCGACTGACTGAAATATACCATATGGAAAACTGCAAAGGATCCCATGTATGTTCCTGCAAAGGAGCATGTACTTTCAAACAAATTAAACTTAGAATTTCCTGTGTAGGATCCTTTGCAGTTTCCTTTACGATTTTTGTTCACAAAATTCCCTGTATGGGATCCTTTTGCAGGGTCCTGTGAAATTTACTACATAGAAATAACTCCTGATATATAGGTTCCTGCACAGTTTCGTTGGTTTGAAAGCACATGTTCCTTTGCAGGAACCTTTGCATTTATATTTAGTTAATTTCACAGGATCCTATATAGGAAACTCAGAATAAAACAATCGTAAAGGAAACTGCAAAGTATCCTTCATAGGTCTTCGTACAGGAACCCTTGCAGAGTCTTTTGTGCAGAATAAGGGTTGATTGAGGATCCTGCAAAGGTTCCTACATAGGAAACTGTAGGAATAACTAACAGAACGAAACTGTGCAGGAACCTTCAGAGGTTCTTGTACAGAAACCTATATACCAGGAGTTATTTCTATGTAGTAAATTTCACAGTATCCTGCAAAAGGATCCCATACAGGAAACTTTGTGAATAAAAATCGTAAAGGAAACTGCAAAGGATCCTACGCAGGAAATTCTAAGTTTAATTGTTTTGAAAGTACATGTTCCTCTGCTGGAACATGCATGGGATTCTTTACAGTTTTCCATATGTTATACATATTTCAGTCAGTCGTACAGGAATCTTATTAGAATCCTCTACAGGAATCTGTACAGGATCACTGTCTCCAGGTTCCTTACAGGAGTCATGCATCAGAACCTTCGTCGGAACCCTCATAAGAATATTTACACCTATTCAGGAATTTTTAACCGGGATTATTGTTCTTATTGTCATTTTCTTGAAAAATAACTGCAACTCTAAACGATTTATACATGTATATACTTCTTTAATGTATATAAACACAATAAATCTTCCCAGTCGGCAAATCCCACTTATTCAATCAGTATTTATGAAAATCTCACCTCCCCTAGCTCAACACGCTCGCTACGCCCCTGTTTGATTTAAAATAAAGTTGAGAGTCTTTAATATTCAACTTATCAATTAATTTATTAATTATTCATTTGCCTTTTTTATGTAAATTAGAATCAAATTTAGTTTCCGAACGCGGAAACCCGGGTTCAATTTTTTATAAATTAACTTTGAAGCTCAAGAAATCAGTTGTCAACAAATAAAACAAATAAAACTAAATAAACGTGTCAACGTTGTAACTTGCATTTCCTTTACAGCAGAAGATATAGCCGATTTAGCAGACGATTTTTGAATATTCCCAAATACTACAGCTGACTACTATGAAGTCAAAATGTTGACTGACTTCCGCAACGTTGCCCCTTTTCTTCGCATTTTTTCCAATTTTATAATTTATAAAATAACTAATAATATTAGGTTTTCCGGCAAGAAACATAAATAACTGTTATTAAGAAGCACAATCTATATCAAACAAACAATTTACGTATTAAATAATTATTGATAGGAGTCTTTTATAATAATTGAAATCATAACCTTTTTAAATTTTGTTTTGTAAATTATTCAATAATTTTATATTTAATTTATAAAATTTTTGGGAAATCTGATATATATTAAACTAAAGAATTTTTGAATACTACTTTTGTATTTTGTATCAGTCTATTTATGAAATTTTTTACAAATGCTCACATGATTCAAAAGTTACGCACGTTCCTCCTTAAAATTTTTTAATATCAATTATAATTACTTGGAATCTATCTACATCCAAACAATTATTAAAATTACTTAAAAATTCCTTGATATTCTTAAGATCTTGTGATGATTTTTAAATAAGAGATTTCTTATCAAAGAAATACAAACATAATGTATCAAATTCCGTATTTCATATTTTTAAAATGCTGTATATTGAAAAACAAAAATCTGCCCCATGGACAAATTTTCATCACACGTCGCACTTCGCGCTCCCCAGAAAATACGGTTATACAGAGTGTCTAAAAAGTCCCGCGACGATTGGATATTTTCTCAGGTAAAATATTTTAAAAAAAAGTGAAGGTCATTCCTGAAGTAAATTTCAACGGAGAGTTCAATGGTGACCTTCATTTTAAATTTGAAGTTAAATTTGAACGTAAAAATTTCCGCTCTATCGATTGCAGATGTAAAAAAGGGGGTTTCTATTTAAAAAAACAAAGTTGACCTTAAAAAAGCCATGAAGGTCAATTTTTTTTTTAAATAGAAACCCCCTTTTTTTACATCTGCAATCGATAGAGCGGAAAATTTTACGTTCGAATATGTACCCAAGTCATAGGTAAAAAAAAGATGTAAAAAAAGAGGTTTTCCAATTAAAAAAACAAAGTTCACCTTCAAAAAGCCATGAAAATCAACTTCAGGGTGAAAATGAAGGTCACCATTGAATTCCCCATTGAAATTTACTTCAGGGATTACTTTCACTTTTTTGAAAAATATTTTACCTGAGGAAATATCCAACCGTTGCGGGACTTTTTAGACACCCTGTATAAAAAGTATATAACTGTTCCATCCACATTCCTTGTGCATAAATGATATTAATAAAATGATAATTAACACCGTTAATGTATACAATATATGTATATACAAAATATAAACTTCTTGAATAAGTCAACCCAATTCTTAGCTAATTCCGTAGACTTTTCAAAATCTTCGTCGCCATATTGGATTCGCCATTTTGAATTTTGAATTTTTGATTACATATTCGTAATCAGCGACCCCAAAAACCCCCGAGTAACTATTTTCAGCCAAATTCGTAGACTTTTTGAATTTTTATTTAAAAATCGAAATTTGGCCACAAAAGTGACAAAACCGGGTCTCCTGGCCCACTGTGAAGTGATGCCAAGTTTTTCGGACATAATAAGGGGGGAGGATGTACGCTAATGGAACAGCGGTCGTCTTGTTTTTAGTGAAATATCTGCGAGAGCTGTTTGTTATTCAATTTTTGGCGCGAAGTTTGAATCATGACAAAGTTTAGAATATCAAACAATATCAATATAATATAATATATATCATTATATAATATCAAAGCTAATTGTAGTTTTGCATGTTTTTTTTAAGAATTTATAAATTTCTACACAACATTAATAAATGGGAAAATTTATGCAAAAAAAAAAAATAAAGTTTTAGTTTTTCATAGTTTGAACTCATACTTTTATATTATTGAATGCTTAAATAGACGAACTTTTAGAATCAATTTATTTACAAAATTTGTTCAGAATCTACATTGAATTTAATCTACATTGAATTGAATTAAATTAAATTAAATTATATCTACTTTGAATTAAACGGATAAAATTGAAGATATTTTCAATGTGCCATAATGGTTTTATATGAACAGTTGAAAACAAAACAGGAAAAGAGAAAGAAAACTAACAAAAACATTTGTAGAAACAAATCAAACTGTGAATTGTAAGATGATAATATATTGTGGATTTAGTATGTATCGTGTGTGAGGTTGATATATATTATATTATATATTATATTGATATTGTTTGATATTCTAAACTTTGTCATGATTCAAACTTAGCGCCAAAAACTGAATAACATGCAGCTCTCGCAGATATTCCACTTAAAAAAAAGACGATCGCTGTTACATTTAGCGTACATTCTCCCCCCTTACTATGTCCGAAAAACTTGGCATCACTTTCGATATTCGCGCGCATTGGCGTTTTGTCTCCTTGACTCCTTACTATTACTCCATGGTGATGAATTAGCTATATCGGGTGTCCCACCACCTATACAACTACCGGTAATATATGATAGAGCACAAAAAAAAAGAAACTGGCAAAGTTTGATCTGGGCCTTAATATGGCACAGTAAAGCTTCAAAGTTGGACATAATGAACCAATCATGAGCGAGATTTAGCAACCATTTGTTTGTGTTTCAAGTGTTCACATAGTGTGTCTGTTGGTGAGAAACAATTGGTTGCTAAACCTCGCTCCTGATTGGTTCATTATGCCTAACTTTGAAGCTTTACTGTGCCCAAATTAAGACCCAGATCAAAATTTGCCAGATGACTTTTCTGTGTCTTTTTTTATGCTCTATCACATATTACCAGTAGTTGTATAGATGGTGGGACACCCTGTATAGGGACCGAGAAAAGCATGACGCGCTATCTGGTGACTCAAAAATGGTACTAATGGAGTAGAATAACACATATGGGAAGTTCTTTTACAAATCGAACAGAGAATTGACCGACCCATTTTTGATTCAACTAAAACTGTTTTTACGTGATTTTTGTCTTGAAGATTATTTTTTAAAAATGTATATCCAGTTCTATTTACAAAAAAAAGAACTACACGTTTAATCTTTCTAAAATTTTTGCAGTATATTGTACATGTCTTCACGTATTTATCATAAAATTGTTGTCAAAAAATATTCATTGGAAGCAGAGATACAAGGCGAACTGCAAAGGTGCTTTAAAAAAAGTGGAAATACGGGTTACGGTGTTGGTCATGCCAGGTTGTTCGAAAAAAAAAAAATTTTTTTTAGTAAACTGCATGAATTTCTCTAGAGGATGGACCTCTAGCTTTTGAAAATATTAAAAATTATAAAAATAAAAACTGTGTAAAAATTTGAAGTTGATCGGATGATTAGTTTTCGAGTTACACCGTCACCCGATTTTAAAAATGCAGTTGTGAGAAAAACGCATTTAAAATGTTCAACGCGGATTTGATTTGCGGTAAATCTTCTCCTCCTATTGCGCGATTTGATGACCTATTTTGTTCTGGAGCCTTTTTTATGGTTGTATGAAGGTTTTTCACTCATTTTAAAATTTGTTTTAAAATGTTTTTTTGTTTGTCTTCTAGCCCGCAATTATCTCAGCGCTAATTAACAGTGCCGCTTTAAAGTGCTCCCATTTTAAAACTATTAGAGATATCGATTTAAAATTTTGGGTACTTATATTTAGGATTATTAGCTATGGAAAAATGCAAAAAAAAATAGATCGATTTTTTGAAAATGAGAAATTAGCATAACCCCTTAAAGGTAAAAGAACGAGCTTTAATCAAAAAATACTTCAAAGAAAATATATTAACGAATTCAAATTGCTATAAACAATTGAAATTTTTAAATCGATTTTTAACAAATGCCCCACGTATGAATCAAGTTTTTAGTATTTTTATCGTATTCTACGTTAAATTTCCTTTCGAAAAGGATTTTTCAATCGATGTACAAATAATTAGTACTGTCCGACAAAAATTTAATTTATCTAGCGGGTACATCACACCTGCGCGCGGGTCACATTGCACGGCCCATTTTCTTGTCACATATCGTTTTTCTCTGAAATATAAATGATTATTACATATTTTAAATTAAATAATCTTATTTATTAGCTAAGATAACTTTACTAAAAATTGAAGAAATACAGAAATAAATGAAAATTTGCAATGTGACCCGCGCGCAGGTGTGATGTACCCGCTAGATAAATTAAATTTTTGTCGGACAGTACTAATTATTTTTTCATCGATTAAAAAATCCTTTTCGAAAGGAAATTTAATGTAGAATACGATAAAAATACTAAAAACTTGATTCATGAGTGGGGCAATTGTTAAAAATCGATTAAAAAATTTCAATTCTTTATAACAATATGAATTTGTTAATATTTTTTATTTGGAGTATTTTTGTTTATTAAAGCTCGTTCTTTTACCTTTAAAATGAAAAAAAAAATAAAGTCTGTGCAAAGGTAAATAATATAAAAATAATTATTATATAAAAGTAGTTCTATTGAAGTTTTAACGTATTACTAATATCAATAGTGATTTTTTAACAAGAAAAAACAGTAAGTATACCAGCAGTAAATTATGATTCTAATAATGTCAAGTGCGAGACAGTGATATGTTTACATGACATGATGATCACAAGCTCATTTGCAATACTTTAGAAACTATGTTTCTTTATGCAGTAAATTAAAATTATAAATGAAGTCTTGTTAGTAGAAAAGAATGCATATAAAAAAATTGACCAAATTTGAAAAATTTGCTTGCAGATTTCAGGGCACGGATACTTTTATTGTTTATTACCAACAGGATATTGTCATAAAAACAGGATTTTCAAGAATGTATCATAACATTTTGTTTCAAAAGCAAACTCACTCAAAAGGAGAGAATTTAGCAAAAGCTGAACACGTGAGAGATGTTACAGAATACAGACGTGAAAACTAGCTGTGAATTCGATCTCGGATGTTTCATTTAACGATATTTATATTTTTTTGTGCTCATTTTTGAGCACTTTGCTTCCTCATTATGATAATATTGCAAATCAATTTGCTTCCTAATAGAGGAAGCATTAACGATTTTCAAAATAAAAAATAATCATAATTTTTTTTAAATTCTATAAAATTCATTAATCATACAAGTCAATCGATTCGTTTCGACGCAAGGAATCTTTCTTTCCCTTACATAAGCATTGAATTTTCATTCTTTGAGAAGTTATAGTCGAAAAATCAATTTTACAAAAATTCAAAATCTACATAAAAATTTTAAAATTCAATATTTTGAAAAATCCTTCGGCAGGTTTTGAGATATTGGTGGTGCCAATATACCCTAAAAATTTCATCAAATTATGTCTTTAAGTTAATAGGACAAAAAAAAATGGAGACATCCATACAAACACAGACACACAAACACACACACACATCCGGACAATTGATTAGAATGTTGTATTAGACATTTATCACGTGAGGAAAGTTTAATCAAACGATTTTAAAAATATTAGAAAATGTATCGAAAATAAAGCTTTCCCTATGAGGAAGCAAAATAAGTTACTTGATTAAATGTAATGTGATTCGACAAGTCAATGTGGGCGCCACACCAATAACTAAAATAAAAGAAAAAATGTAATTTTTGATGTGTAATTAAGAGAATTTAAACTATATTCGAAAAATGGGTGGTCTCATAAATTCTGACGGGTATTGTATATTCCCCTAATTTATTCCTAAAAAAATAAATTAAATACATCAAAGAGATAGAGAAGATAAGATTACAGACGAATAGAAGAGTAATAAATTTAGAGTCTGGATGAGAAATGAGGAGATTAAAAGAAAGAGGTTAGTGATTATGATGACGTGACAAAAAAATTGAAAAAGATAAAGTTTGATAAACATAAGAGATAAATTGGGATAGAACTAGATTGGATGAGTGATATTGATTTTTACAATGTAAATTCTAAATACTTCGTGGATTAAGCGCTGAACTGCAGACACAATGCACGTAGGTTAGCGTCCCCGTATTTTTCAGTGTTATATGCGTTAGTGGTAAGATTAGAATAATATTTATGTAGAAAATATTGTATTTATAAAATTATTATATGCTTAAAATATGAAAATTAATAATTGATTAAGGGTGAGATAATCGTAGGAATAAAAAGAGATAACAATTTCTGGCAAAGGAGATAGATTTAGGAATAGAAAAAAATTAAAATTTTTTCTAATAGATAGAAAGATATAGATATTGCTCAGGAACAGACTGAGGGATAGGCAGAGATAGATATCACTTAACACGGGGATACAATAGTGGATAGAAAGAGATTGTTGTTTGGGAATGCAAATTGGCTACTTGAAAGAGATAAAAAAGTTCTATCTCTTTCATATTTTTACTTGCAGCTAGGATATTTCAAAATTTAATTTTCAAAATCGATTTTAAAAACAATAGAGGCAGCCGGAACTACCACCAAAATTTGATACGCCTTTACATTATCAAGAGGTTCAATTAATATGAAAAAGGTCGAAAATAAATATCTTACCTTAATTTCATATGTTCTGAAAAAAACATTCGCTCTAAAAAAGTATAACGCTTCATCTATAATATCAAATTCATCGCCAGTGAACGCAGGGGCGGGTCCTCTAAAGTGAGTCTTTATTGGCAACAATGCTAGGTTACCAACAGCAGCAGTATTATTAGTGAAACTGGAATGATATGCCTGGAAAAATAAAAATGGAGTAAAACACAGTCACATGGAGAAAATTTTTAGTTAACCGAGTAGGCTAAATAGTTCGGTTAAAGACATATCCTATTATAAAAAGAACATACTTTCAGCTAACTTCATAGCGTTACCTCAATTTCTGACATCAGCGTTACCACTGGTTACGCATGAACTAAGCGTCAAGTCGAGAAAATTTATTCTCGAATTTGTGCATATACTCGAGTGTCCCAAATGTCTAGAAATTCTTGATTCTCTATAGTCACATCAATTGCACATGTTACCAATCAGATGCCCAACGCAGAGCGCACGCAGTAGTTATTTCAAATGAAATTTGAGAAATACAAACTTGACAATTGGGAGAAACATGACTTGACTTTTGGGAGAACTTGAGATTTGGGAAGTTGACATTTGAGAGACTCGAGTGTATAACCGCTTTACAATCGCGCGCAGTTAAAAATGCTAAATACGACGCATGGACAGTAGCGGTCACCCATCCAAGTACTAACCGCGCTCAACTTTGCTTAACTTCAGTGATCGGAGGAGATCTGGGGTTTTCAAAGTGCGATCATACGATCGTACCGCAGATTTTTACATTTGGTACCAATGATTCAATAGGGACAATATCTTTTAATCGAAAAAACAAAATCCCGAATGTGAAAAAGTATCGAAAGAAAAATAAAATATCACAATATAATATTATATATTTAATAATAAATATCTTTTAATAGAATTTTACGGTTTTTAGTACTCTGCCTACCTTATTTGTTAATTTATTTGGCGCCGAATTAGGTTAGTTTCGTTATGCAGTGCTCCCACTTTATGCTCGATATCTGATTGGTTCATATTCGTGCGCAGTTCAAATTCAAAAAAGATTATTCTTATTTTTTTTTATTATAAATAATGGCATTTCGAATTATAAAAATATGCATTCTATTGAAATTAATGAATTTTAATAAAAAATATAAATTAATTAAATGCATATTCAAGTGAGTACTAAAGAATATTTTAATTTACAGAATATGCATTCAATTAATTTTTAATACATATTTTTGGCTGAAACATTGGGAAATGGTAAACAACATGAAAATATACATTAGTCTAGTATTAATTTTCTAAAATTAATTTTTTTCAAAAAAGAAGAGT
>UCOK01007652.1:0-10468 GCA_900474325.1 Synergus umbraculus
TATATATATATATATATATATATATATAACTTTCCGTGTGTTTCGACGTGTCGCTGCATACATTATCTGCTCCGCGGGCGACAAGTGCGATAGAGATCAGTAAAGACAGAGAAATTCGAAAAGAGATGGAACCAAACGATGGGTGTCTAGGTGAGACAGAGAAAAATGCGCGCGAGATATAAAAGGAAAATTTTTCTTTGCCCTCTGATTGGCGGTTGCCGTGGCAACACCCGGGTCTCGGCCTCTAATTATTTCCAGACACTGAGAATCGAACGAGCTCCAACCTAGGAACGCCAGAATATCCCGGCACATGCACCTTTTTTTGAGTGAGGGTGTGTATCGTTAGATATGATGTTTATGTGTATGTGTGACGCGTAAAACGTCACAGCGAGCGCATCAACTTTTTTTTTCTTTCTTTTTTCTTTTTTTTTTTTCACTTTTTTTCAACGGTCTTCTTTCGAAAGGGTTTGTTCTTCATTGTGATAGTCAGACGTTCGATCGGTGAGAGCTTCCCGAACGTGCTGCTGGAACTCCTACTCCTCCAAATATTCAGGCACGAGCCGAAGAAGAGAGGATATTATGCAGAGTAGTTATCTAAATGACGAAGTCATCCGTCCACTAATCAAATATCTTGAGTAAGAGTAAACCGGCCAGAAAGATCCCTTGAGGGCCAGAAAATATTCGAAGGATTCTAGAGAAAGATCTCACAGATTCATTTTGTATCCATCAGGATCAAACGATTGAGAAAAGGAATTAGAATGTCAGTTATTGAGAGGAAAGATCTCAGTGATTTCTCTCCTACAATTAAGCCATTAATTCCAAAGCTGAGAGATTTTTTTATTTGTGTGAATATCAATATACGTTTTTTCTTAATGGACATCTTTCTTCAATCATTCTATAAAGTATACAATATGATGTTTCATGATGGAAAAGGAGGTTAAAATCATTATAAAATCATTCTTGCTATTTTATTTGTAATACTAACTTTCATCTTATTTAAGTTTTAACATTAGTTTAACTATACTTGAACATTGTTTTAACGTTTACTTAACTATAGTTTAACTATACTGTAACATTAAAGTAATGTTAAAGTATAGTTAAACTAATGTTAAAACTTAAGTACGGTATTAAATAAAAACAGAACCTACTAGAACTACTACTATAGTATACTTTGTTTTATCCTCATTTTTTAAGCAGTCTGAAATAAGCAACTAATTTTGAAAAATGTAAAATGCTGATGTTTGAACAATTGACTCTCCCTTCTCGTTTGAAGTTGTCTGGTTTGAAGAAAGTAGGCCCATTTTTCCGGATTTTAAGCGTTTTGTTTTTCATTGTCAATGTTTAGAGCTTACGCTTCTGTTTCCGGACTGAGATGTACGAAAGGATGCTACCAGTTACATGAAGTACCGCGAATGTTAAACGAGAATGTGACAATGGCTATTTGTATGGAGAATAATGGCCATTTTCGTCATCTAGCGGCGGAAGTGCATCCTTTGTACATTAGAGTATAATGTAGAAAGCTACCTACATATCATACAAAAGAAAATGCAAATCTTGCCACCTACTCGTTGCTCGTATGAACTTCCAACCACCAGGACTCAAAATACGAGGGTTACCAAAAAGAAAATGAAATAAAATATGGAAAATTGTTAGGCGAATTAATTGATAATTGATAATCATTATCATTAATGATCATTCCAATTGCAGGAATATACATTTTCGTCTATACAATAGACTAATATCATTAAAATTTAAAGCATAATATTATCAATTATATGTATACATACATAAGATAGTAAGAATTTACACATGAAATTGTAACACGTTTGTTAATTAATTTAGTAAGTATATCTACTAATCATAGTAGTTGTACTAGGCCGATACGGGACCTCTTATCCGTCGAGTATTATACTTTAACGTTAAGTAATGTTAAAGTATAGTTAAGTTAACGTGAAAGTGATGTTAACACATAGTTAAGCTATAGTTAAGTTAACGTTAAAGTACTGTTAAAGTATAGTTAAACTATTGTTAAAACTACTAATCATTAATAGAAAACCACTTTGCAGTAAAATTTTTACTAATTTACTTTAGTAATAAGGCGGCGGGACAGAGTTTTACTAGATGAGTTAGTATGTGAATTTTTCGCACTTCAAATTTAGAGAGGAAAAATGAATTTGACATTGGTTGCATAAAAATTATAAGTCTAATTTTCTTCGCGCTTTCATTTTAAAACAATTTTTATAGCTGGTATTCTACATTATTGAAGATATTATAATTTATGTTTCGAAGAGGATAAAGCTGAAAAATTCTTGCATATATATTATAGAAAAATTGAAAGACGTCTTTTTGAACATTATAACTTCAACAGAAGAAATGCTATTGTTAAATCTCAGATTGAAAAGTATTGTGCGAATTTAAAAGCTTGAAAAACATATATTTTCCATATTTCCTGAATTTCTGCAATATTTTCATAAATTATAGACAAGAGCTGCATTAAATTTTTCATCTTGCTATTTCAAAAATAATGGTGTGCTGTAAATCAAGGTATCCTTCTGCCTGAAAAGAAAATCTATGCTTTTTATTTCAAGACTACTTTTCCAAAGTGAATTAATCTTATGAATAGGGTACAAATGGAAACTTTACACTTTACTTCAGATACATATGAAGCAATTTTTCTCTACTCAAATTTTCCATTTCTCACATTAATTATTGCAGTCATTCTTGAAGTCTAGGACCTCGCATTCTTTAAAAAAGTGTTCATTAAGGAATAATAAAAAGATTCTTTTCCGATTGCACTCCATCAACATTCTAAACAAGTATTTAATCAATACGATTAATTATTCAGAGGCAGCAGAGGTCTCCGTGTCCTTTATTTCATCGACTGGATAGTTCAACGAGTTGTTAATGAAAGTAATACCCCAATTAGTTTTTACTTCGCCTTGGTTTCACAATAATCCTCAATCTCTTTGCAAACAATGATGTTAATAGCTTTATTTACGTTATGAATTATAAGAATAAATTATTGAAATAGAATAGTGAAGTATAGAATTCGAAACACCAATTTAAAATTTATCACTAAATGGGAAAATATCAAATACACTTAAAATATCAATAATACACTTTAACAACCTATAATACATTCAACATCTACATAAGATCACAAATCGATTATACAATAGAGGCGTGTCAAAGATCATACAGATCTACCGATAAATAGCATTTGTAAACATGTGTCAAACCTTCTCTTGCCAAGAAGAAAGAAGGTCTTTTATCAATCTTTTATCAATCAATAGAGAACTTATTCAATAAAGAGAAATCTCGTTAAAAAGGTATAATCCTCAAAACCAATGCATTGTACGCTGCGAGGACTTTATTCATCGGTTCTTGAGTGCCACGTGAAAAAACATGTTACCATCGTGGACTGTGAGGAAGAAGAAGGGTCATCGAATAAGCGTTCGAATTTCAGAATATCACACAAACTCTCTAGTTTGGTTATACCCGAATGGGATTGAAAGGCGCGAGAACGGGACGTGAAAAGGCACTGAGACGAGTCCCAGCAGTTTTTATACTCGGCCAACAACGCCCGCTCAAATTTCAAAACTCGATTCTACCTTCAAATTAGCTAGGACATTAAGAAAGCCTCACTGAGGTTATAGAGTTGGTGACAGCTGAGGACAAGGGGGTGTGTTTAAGTTGCAGGGAGGAACGTTTATTTGATTATTTTCACAGGCAGTTTTCGTACTCCGACGTCCTGTCTGATATCGCTTCGAACTTACACAAATAATCATCTTTCAACAATGAACTCAAGTGAAACGATGAAATTTGAGGTTTAAGTCGAAGGCCATTCAAAATTATGTTTTTACACATTTGGCAATCATTCAAAATTTGGTGTCGTGTTACCGACGATTTGGGAGAAGAAACTTTCTCAAATTGCGTCAAATTTATTCTGATGGTTTATATTATTTGAAGCATTAAATCGAGAGAGAATTTAACTATTATAGACAGTTCAAGTTTACAAGATAATTTAAGTGTTACAAGCTAATTTTTAAATCGTGAAGGGGTTCAAGTTGGATGTCCATTTTTTATCTTTATGATATTTTTACTAATTTTTATTATAGAACCATGTGGAGAATAGATTGTATTTTAAACTATAAACAGTGTTAAAACATTAATTCATTTGCATTAATAATAATTTTGTATCAAGACACTTATAATTTTTGTATAGTTTAAAATACTATCAATATAAAAATTCGTTCATTTGAGCGTTCAAAACTTAAACCACATACTATTTATGGAAATATAACTCATGAAGGAAGAGGAAATTGAATTTTGCGTACATCTATATAGATGCAACGAGCTGCAGAACCGTGAGCTTCAAATTTCATTTTGAGTAGGTACCTATAACTATTTGAATATTGAATTTCAGAGGTGTCTGCAGAAAGCGCGATGAAAATTTGAGCTGAGTAGGCGACAAGTTGGCGCGCCATCGTAGATCTTGAAGGGAAAATTGAAAAATTGGTTTTCGCGTTCGACATTGTTAGACGTATCTAAGCTAGTTTAAAACTCTGTTACCAATATCTTCCGCGTTTCATCAATGTTCTTTGGCATTTCCCAACGTTTGCTTTCATTTTAGGTGAAAATTTACTTTCCGTCGCTTTTTAGAGAAAGAATTAAGACTAAGGAAGCGAACGGGAAATCCAATAATTTAATAAATGGTAACAGTTTTATCCTTGAAAATGTTTATGTAAGATTTTAACAGTATATTATGTTTATAAAGAGATTAATATTATATATTATGTAATGAAAAATTATATCTCTACAAAGAGTTTAGTTAAATTCTGTAATATGTGAGAAAACGACTTTGTTAAATATCTTTAGGGAATATTAAATCCATGTGAAGATAATAGATGTTTTCGATTATAAAAAATTATGAGTTTACACCTTTCAAACTATTAGTATCTTTGTTAGAAAACACAGATATTTATAATACTATTTTTTAAACATTTATCTGCCATCTTGCTTTCCTAGTACGTTTTTATGCTTCCCGGTTTTTATTAATGTATGTATTTGTTTGTTTGGAGTATAATTTCACATCCTGAATTTATTCATTCTAAACAGGTTTGAGAGGTCGTAATTTGTGTGCCGACGGGAGGTGTGAAAGTCGTTCCGTCGCACGGAGTTCATGCATTGAGGGTTCATTGAATAAAAGGGTGAAAAATAAATAAAAAAAAAAAAAAACAAAAAAAAAAAAACAAGGTGAATCTATTCAATGAGAAAACGTGAAATCGATATTTGAATTTCTCTACTTTTCAATAAACAGAGATCAGTGATTTAATCTAATTCAATTATTGTAATAATATTTTATTAGTATATACTTTTCATTTTATGTAAAAAAAAAAAAAAAAAAAAATTTGAAAAGATATACTTTTTTTCAGAATTTGTACAATAAAACAAGAATATAATTCAAAAACTTAGTAAACGAATTAAAATATAAAAGACGACACTTTCTATGAAAATTTCACTGCCATTTAAGATATTAACCCTCTTATAATCGTGAAAATCTTCGAAATCATTTAATCTTTCACATTTCATTATAATTAAATGAGAAAAGTCTGCAAAATTGTGAATTTCTATCAGGAGGTAAAATCTACTTATGTAAATTGCTGATACTTCTTTGATCTGATCTCTTTCAATATAAATTTCAATCCAACCGTTGATTCTTTTCAGGAAGTGCATAGAAATTTTCATCCATCGAGAATCGAAGATATATGGGAGAAAAATGTATTTTTTCTTCATTCTGTCTTTTTTTAAACCACTTCGCTCGAACAGCTTATACATGTTCTTCTGAATTTACAATATTTTCTATTATCGTCTCGAGAGCCCGAAGTAACATCCGTATTCAAATCTCGGTGGACAAAAGTTGTCATCGTCGTGTCCAAACATTTTGTCGAGCACAGATGCCCCTCTTTTATATTACATCTAAACCTGTACAAGACCAGGTTAGTCCTATACACACACATATATATACATTCCTTATATTTCTGTGAAAACTTTATCGAAATGCGTCAAGAAAATTGCATTTTGCGTTCACAAATAAGAATTTTTCCACTTTGATTTACTTAGATATTAAAATCAATTTTTATGCATGAATAATAAAAAAAAAATCAAACACTTAAAAGAAACTTCTAAACTATAATCAGTTGATTATCGATGAGAGAAACTCAAAATTCTGCCGTGGGATTAAAAACAAAAACTACACAGAAAATTGAAAAAAATTATTTCAATTTCTTTCTCGTTTCATTAAAAAAAAAGGAAGTCATTTTGTGTTGCAATTTTTTGTTCTGGAGTATCATTATTCTCCCCTTGAGGAAAATTTTAGAGTCTGCGCAATGCATAAAACTGTCATTGACTATCTCGCATTTGGTTCATAATATATTTTCAGGAAGGATATTGTATTTTGTTTTGTTTTTTTATTACCATTCGGAAATCAAATGAAATTTCGTGTATTATGACATTTAACTAATGATTATTATGTATAAGTAATGATAAATTAAGTAATAATTTAGTTGCATGAAGCAACTGAGTATTTTCCAAAAAGTTTTGTCTATTTCAAACAAATAGTTGAAAGAATAAAAACAATTTGTTGAATATTATTTGATATTTGTCGAATTTACAAAAATTTTGTTAATTATCTGTCAAACAAATCTGTTTTTTTTTGTTTCAACCGATTTCACCTAAAACTCGCTGAATGAATTAGCAGTTCGTCCTAGAAAAATTGCTACTTTTGCTTTTGAATTTTATATATTATTTATATAATACTCTTAATAAAGGTTTTATTGTTTTGTTCAAATTTTTGGTGGACCTAACTTTATAAAGATTATAAATTAAGGATGCAAGCGATTTGCGGTAACTATCCTCTAATTGGAACAAATAAGTATAGTGATATAAAAATAATTTTACTGAAGAATTCTAGACCTAGAAAAAATCTAAAAAAATGAAGAGCTTTATTTATTTATATTTATTTACTACTAGTAAATTTCTTTCAGTGAAAGAAATTTGTTTTTTTTTTACTAAAATTATTATGCGGGATGTATCAAAAGTTTTGAACGTTCAAATGAACGAAATATTTTTTCCCAATTCTATTTTATCCATAAATGTTTTATTTCAACTACAAATAACCATAGACATTATGAATGTCTTCCATATTCTTCTATAAAAAATGAATGTTAATGCAAATGAATTAATGTTTTAATACTGTTTATAGTTTAAAATACAATAATCAATACAAAAATTCGTTCATTTGAACATTCGCGGAACTTAAATCACATATTAATATAATAATTATCAGATAGAGTAATTTTTTTATATTCTATATAGAATAAGTAAAAATAAGAATTAGAGCCTTATTTCTGAGCCCTTTTAATGAAAAAGAGCTAATATAATAAGGCCCTTGCAATTCTTTTATAGATGAAATTATTCTAGTGAAATATGCAGTGAACTTATTAGTAATGAATGCCATTCTATCAGAAATTTACTAACTTTTTCTAACTTCCTTCATTAAAATCTAATTTCGAATCTGATGTGCCTATCGTTTCCTCTGTTTTCATTAATTCCCGCAATTTTACTCAACGGTTAACTTGAATGCGGGAGTGGAACGAGAGGTAAAGACCCCGAAATGCGGATAAGCGCTAACGATGTTTTAATCAGAGACTCGTCGAGCTTAAAATGCATTTACACTTCTTACACCTCAAAAATTGCGAATAGAATTTTGCAATTTCGAAGACTCGTCATTCATCAACAGAAAAGCAATAAAATCTCGCCATTCTTTTAAATGCAGTACTCTGATACTTACATTCCATTCCCTCACACCTTCTATCTTCAATGTTCAAGCCAAAAGAAGAAAATACAAAAGGAATGGATAAAAAAGAATAGATAAAAAAAAAGAATACAAAATTCGAAAAAGTGTAAAATTGCAAATGTACCTGAAAATAAACTTGTTAACATTGAAGTTTGAATAAAAATCGAAAGAAAAGTCAAATCAAAAGGAAGAAAACTGCAACAAACGTACCAAAAAAATGTGGCTGGCTGTGATTGGAGGAGAGGATGAATATAAAAATGAAAAAGTGGCCTCTCTCTGCCGAAACTTGACTGACACTCTGTGGCTAGTGCATGCAAACTAATACGCGAAGCAAAAAAAAAAAAAAAAGAAGAAAGAGTAAAAAAGGGTGTATCAAGCGATCACTAACTATTTTAAAAACTATGGAATCGCATTGGTGTTTGCCTTTCTGTGCAAACCCCTTCACGATGATTAACGCCTATACCTGCAAAAGTACACATCCACACATTGAAAGTCTTTCTATAAGTGCATCACCCATACTCAGTCTTTCGCTAATGTGCTCTCTGATGTGTCCGGGCGGAGGTTCGTACCCTGAATGTATGTTTTTCTTCTCTCTTTTTCTCTCTCTCTCTCTCTCTCTCTCTCAAGCATATTTTTACCTTGGATCTCGCAGCCTCTCATGTTCTTTGCAAAGGAGAAATCATTAAAAAAATCCGAAAACAAAGAACGAGGGGCGTGCCGCCAGCCAAGATGGCCGTGCCACCAGTGGCCCGGAGGCTGGAGCTTTTAATTAATGCAGAAAATGTACCTGCAGAAAGGGACGACGTGCCGCCTACTGTTTTCCAGTTTTCCGAGACAATGGTGATTTTTTTTAGAAAATGAGCTTCGCGTTACGAGATCTCGCTGAATTCAGCTGGTCTGATGGGATGCGATTTTGGCGCGAAATGCGGGTTTGAGGAGGTGAAGTCGACTTTTAGGGGTGGCTGTACTTTAATGGGGTAGATGTGTGCTTTGTGTACAGCAGCCCTTTAGGGGTGTTTTAACGGGTGGGGGGTATCAAAACGGAAAGTGGGGACAATCGCAATAACTGCGACTAGAGTCTCGAGGAATAAAGAGAATTATGAGAAAATTGAGAGAAATTGTGAAAAGAGAGATGGTGGATGAGAGGGATTTTAGTTTTAATTGGAGGGTATTTTTGTAAGGGAGGTTTCTCTGAAAGTCGATTTTATGATGTCTTTTTTATTCTGAATTGGAAATGAAGTCTCGGTTTATTCAGGGAGTATATATGCCGACCGTGCAAAAATCAACATGGCAGCGTCGTAGAGATGGCGGCCGCGATGGGAAAATGTGATTATCATATTTAAATATCAAATTTCACTCAATTCCTGCGGATGGGACCTTCTAATCTGCATCGTGAGAATTTTGACTAAATAACGAACTAACGAGCCGAATTACACGATTTCCAGGCGACTTTCTGAGAGTCATTTACATAGGATATCCGCACTACGTTATTTGGCATTCCGCGATTTCCTCTGAGACTCGATCTGAAATTCTGAATAGAAGGAAAAGTGAAAACGCAATTAAATTTTTGAGAAAAAGATACAAGTTTTTTTTTTTCGTTTTTATTTTATTTTTTTTTAACCTTATTGTATCTTAGATATTGGATAATTCATTTATATCTATAATATAATTTATTTAATAATCTTTTATCTTATTGTCTACAGTTATATTAAATTAAATATTAAGTACACTCAAATCTTGATATTATTCTACTTGTTTAGTGCTAATCGGATTAGAAGAAAACTCAAAACGGGAAATAAGTCAAGAGTAAGACATAAATTATTCAATTTTAAAAACATTAAATATCAAAGACGTATAAAGGGTAGGTTAAACGAAAATTTTACCTCTTCGAGTTACAAATGAATAAAACCCCTTACAATAGAATTAGGGTATGTCAAAAATGAGAAAATATTAAAAAAACTAATTGAATTTCGTAAATTGTTGTTCCTTAAACGAAAGAATATAACTAAAAAAATTTAATCCAATAGAAGCAACAAAAAGTATTGTTGTCAGAACCAAACATTTTTCTCAGTGTGGAGTCAATTTGATCCCAGCCGAAATAAAAAATATCCCATTAAAAAATTTTTTTATTACGCATCGATATATATCAATATTTATCGATAACTTTCCCCTTCTTTCGCCATCTTAACCTGAACTCATTTTAAATTTTCGCTAATTAAAATTAGTTTTTAAATTTATGACGGATTAAAACACAAGAAATACTAAAGCTATATATGTATATTTTACAATACAGTACTATGTATCGATACTTTTCGCACCACTTGTTCAAGTCTCCTTGGCGTTGGACATCTCTCTGGTTTAATATGATAAATATATTTATAAAAAAATAATTTGTTTGAATAATTTTTCATATACATAAGTAAATAATTTCTTTAACGTGGACAACTGTTAATTTTTGACGAACTCCCTCCCCTCACATTATTTTATGAAATTATATATATTATTGGAATATACCTGAATTAAATCGTTTTAGATTAATTTTGCAAACACTTATTTTGAATCAATAATTTTATAAGTAATTATTATTCATTTATTTATTTTAAGTTTTTA
>UCOK01007657.1:0-41818 GCA_900474325.1 Synergus umbraculus
TTTGACTTGAAGTTTCCCATGTAAATTGCATGGGGAAAAATCACTTTTTGGGGTTTTTGGAATAACTTTTCAGGGTTTCGAAATATGTTATGGGAGATTATAGAGGCTTGTTGAGAACTCTCCAACAAAGAATTTCATGTACCACACATATGGGTTTGACGGCCCTAACACACCCCCACGGTGCCTTGAAAACTACCCTTAAAACCAAAAATGTCAATTTCTCATAAAACCGGCATTCTGTACGCTTTATTCTAATATTTTTTTAATAAAAATTATTTCTATTAGTCTAGTGCAATAATTATCAACATTTGTTAATTAATTTTTAATTATTTAAACAAATTGCATTTTTTAAATAATTTTTTTTTCAAAATACGTTTGTCTTTATAAAAATTACTACTATTGGTCTAATGAAATATTGATTAACAATCTTTAATTAATTTTCAATTATTTAAACAATTCGAATTTGTTTAAATAATTTTTTTTCAGAAAATTATTTTTTTATTATCAAATATTATTACCATTGATTTAATGGAATATTTATTAACATTGAAAAATTATTTTTCATTTGTTTAAAAAATGGTTTTTAAAAAAATTCGAGGAATTCTAAATTTTTACGTAACGAACACAAATTTATTTTCAAATATTTTCCAATTTTATTTTTCTCCGTTTGTAAACATTTCGTTACAGAATATAGGAAAAAGTTTCCAGAAAGCAAGAAAGAAACATTATCTCCCGCCACGATGTAATAGAACAAGATGTAGATTATAAAAGAAAAAGAGCGAACTTTGTAATTCGATGAAATCTCACTAATACATTATATTATAAATGTTTTATATCTTAGATATTAAAATAATAATTTATTGTTTATACAATTATAAAATATTTGGAAATAAAAGTATATCGTGTAACGATAATAAACTACCAGTAGTTTGAATTTTTGGAAAAAGCATGTTTTCAACAAATGGAATTTATTTAAACAAATGAAAAATAATTTTTCAATGTTAATAAATATTCCATTAAATCAATGGTAATAATATTTGATAATAAAAAAATAATTTTCTGAAAAAAAATTATTTAAACAAATTCGAATTGTTTAAATAATTGAAAATTAATTAAAGATTGTTAATCAATATTTCATTAGACCAATAGTAGTAATTTTTATAAAGACAAACGTATTTTGAAAAAAAAATTATTTAAAAAATGCAATTTGTTTAAATAATTAAAAATTAATTAACAAATGTTGATAATTATTGCACTAGACTAATAGAAATAATTTTTATTAAAAAAATATTAGAATAAAGCGTACAGAATGCCGGTTTTATGAGAAATTGACATTTTTGGTTTTAAGGGTAGTTTTCAAGGCACCGTGGGGGTGTGTTAGGGCCGTCAAACCCATATGTGTGGTACATGAAATTCTTTGTTGGAGAGTTCTCAACAAGCCTCTATAATCTCCCATAACATATTTCGAAACCCTGAAAAGTTATTCCAAAAACCCCAAAAAGTGATTTTTCCCCATGCAATTTACGTGGGAAACTTCAAGTCAAAACCGGCACGTGTTAAAATTAAAATTTAAAAAAAAATATGACCTTTCTTTTTTTGGATTTCGAATCAAATTGGGGGATCGAGACTCTCTAGCATCAAAAAAATTTTTGCCATGCATTTTTGAACCACCCTATTGAAGATACTACTAACATCACTAACATTAATTTCATATGAGAATAAATTAGCATTACATTTGCAAAAGGAACTTACCCATGTAAAAATATTCTAAATAATTTCTATATTAAAATGATTGCACAAAAATTAGACATGCTAAAATGATTTATCAAATCAAGGAAATTGATTTGAGAGTGTATAATTTTGATAGAATAATTTTGATGCCAAAAAAAATGCTCATTTTTACACAGGTACTTTGAATTAATTAAAGTTTTTAAAAATATATGTAAACTTAATTGAATTCTATGGATTGTATATTGACATTTAAATGCTGAAGAATTAATTTATTTTTGAATGCGTATTCATTTAACCGCTGAATTTAATTATTCATGTTCAGTGATTTGAAATCATCAACAAATATGTTGTTTTAATGTCCTTTATTTTTGCTTTCCCTACATTAAATGCGTGTACCCCAAATATTGAAAAATGTTTGATGGAAGATAAAATACACGATCTATTCGATGCTCCATTAACGGGAAGTGTAATCGCGTGGAAATTACGCGCTGAGTAACTTTCATTTAAAATAACTTGAAATATTCGTTTTTCTCTAGATTCAAATTATCGGACTTTAAGGGTCGCGAGAACTGAGGGTGCGGCATTTTCCAAGTACATTAACCAGCAACAAGTCCCGGAGATGTTGTCCTGAGCAACGAAGCAAGGGATGATGAGACAGTGCCGATGATGGGGTAAAGTTTGAGATTGAAAAACCCTTGGCTGGGTGTGAGCATACAAAATGAATCGATTTACTACTTTCCGATACGTTACTCGTGAAACTGTTCTCGTGTCTTGTATTAAAGCTTTCGTTTCAAAGCAAAAAGGCTGAAAAGAGTTTATAAGTAAATTTGGCTAGCGTCCCTACAAAATACTGTGCACTTCGATCACTTAATTTCAAATAACTTACTTTCTCCGTTTGAATTACTGACAAAAATTAATGAAGTTATTAAGAATTAAACAACCCAATTTTCAAGGTATTATCGTTGTGCAAAAAATTAAAATATGAAGTTAAATTCGAAAAAAGAGGAATACGTGCGAGATTGACCTTCATCCTTCCCTCAATAAAAGAAAAAATTCTACGAAGTTTCTGTCGCAATTTTCTTTCTTTAAGTGCTAAGAAAAGAAAACGTGATTTACTACGTTTCTCTTTTTCGATGGAAGCTTCATAGCAAAAAGCTCTAGGAATTCTTCGGCTGGTAGCACACTTTTTTGGTAACAATTCGTGGGTATATAAATACGTAATTCCTCGCATTTAACATCTATCGACAAATGGAAAAAATTTCTAAAAAGGTTTTTCTAATACCTAATGATTGTATCTCTTGTTATAATAGATGCCTAAAAACGACAACCTTTTTGCTTCTAGTCTAAAAATCGTTCTTTTGCGTTTAAATTTACAGTCTTATTTCATATATATGTCAGTGGTATAGGGCAGCTCTATACTTCGTATATATCATAGATAAATTAAGTTAAACTAGTTTTGGTAACTTTTTTTGGATACTAATCCAATAAATGTAAAAAAATATATAATAAAAAAAATCGTCAGATTAAACGTATGAAATTTCAATCCAGTTAGCTTTTAAGAAATAAGAAGATATTTAAGGAAATTAGTCATGGATCATGTGTATAGCATATTAAAAATAAACAAAAATAAATAATCCAAAAATTTGGATTCCTTTACCTTCATGATTTCCGACGGGTATCAATTCACCGGACTCACGTCTCCAGATAATATTAGGGGGGGGAGAGCCTTTTGCCGCACATCTCAAAGTTACGTTGCTGCCTTCTCTCACCACCATATCAGTACTTGTCGGATAATCCAAAATGTCTGGTGGAACTACAAGAGCGCAATAAATTATTTCATTAAAGTTAAAGTGAGAAAGTCTGGAGTAAAATCACTTGCACCTTGGCTAACAAGATTGTTTGCTTACCATTATATGCACATACAGTAATTATTTGTTTTCCTTATCAAAATAATAAATTTTGCATTTTAACTCATATTTGTCGGCGATTAAGAACTTTAAATAGATACATAAATTGAAATTAGTCAGGCAAAATTAATCATTTGATTATTGATCATCATCACATTTTGACAAACGACATTTTGTTTTCGTTTAGTACAAAAAATTTGTATATGGGGCAAAATTTGTCAAGTGAACTCGCAGAAACAATATTTTGCTTCTAATTTTTTCGAAATTCCACTGAATTTTAGTCATAGTGAATCTCTTTTAATCTCCCATAGAAGGCAGCTATAGTACGATTGGCTGTCAACAAACAGGAGCTTCTATTTTCGACGTTTTAACTCGCGCGTTGTTATTAAATCAATCATAACTTCAGCTAAAGTTGATCAATTATTTAAGTTTTCTTTGAGAGATTTTTAAACGTTTTTTTACGACTTTTCCGATAAAAATAATGATTTTGTAATAAAAAAGAATATTTCACGCTCATTTTCCCATTTTTAACATATTTTAGAATTTTTTTTTCAAAATTCGACCCCTTCATTTTTTTTCAAAATTTCTTCAATAAAAAGCTTCATTCTTTCTCTTATAAATAATCGAAGCTAGAAAGTGGGACAAAAATTTCATATGTTATTTTCTTCAATAAATAAAGACGCAATTTTTCGATTTTGCGGTTATACCTGACGAAGTGCCAATATTCTCCGCTGAAGACAGCACGAACGAAGTTTTTTTTTCCTGTTCTGAATCTTTTTTTCTCCGTTTTTCTCTTCGATCTGAAAACGTCCGAAAACGTGCGTTTTTTGGACAACTCTTGAAGAAAATTGATTAAAAAAATTTAAGGGGCCGCATTTTGAATGAAACTCAAAAATATATTTAAAATGGGAAAGTGAGCATGAATTTTTTTTTATTACAAAATCGTTATTTTAATTGGAAATCTCATCTAAAACGTTTAAAAACCACTGATACAAAAATTAAATTCATCATCTTTAGCAGAAGTTATGATCGATTATTATTGAATATATTCCATAATCAATCATAACTTCTACTAAAGTTGATCAATTTAATTGTTAAAAACCAGTGGTACTAGAGCTGTCTCGTTTGGAGGATTAAAAGAGATCCACAATTCAGTAGAGTTTCGAAAAGATTCAAAGAAAACAATTTTAAGGCGGGTACACTTGACAAATTTTATCCCATATACAAGCGACGTATCATTAGACAGAAACTGATACAACTTACCCACTACTTCCAAATATCCGACCTGACTGTTCATGGGATCTGTGTTTATCTGGCACATGTATTCTCCCTGGTCCAATTCACGAACATCACGGATATGCAAGTACCATGTTCTGTGGTCAGTGTGTGTGACTCCAATCCTATGGTTTTTGGTGATGACGTGATTAGCAATCGTTAAAATCGTCTGCGTGTTTACTCGCAGCCATGCAACCTGTTAAAAGAAACTGCATTATCACATATGATCCTGGTTATTTTTCACGATTTATGAAATTTTCTTGCGATCATAGTTCACTGTGACGCCATATCACTTCTTGTCATTAATTATTAATCAGCAAATCAGCAGGTCAAAGAACTCGAAGAATGAACCATCAGTTCATCCCGAATGCAATCAAAGAAATTGAAATCATAATGTAACCTCTTAGGGTGTCTCCAAACTTATCTCCGAACTTTTGTTAATAAAAAAGGTATCGATCTGTTTTTCACCTAACAAGTGATTACACGTGTTCTTCACCATTGGTCATCGGACGCTAAAAAACTAAATGTGTCACCATGGACCTTATGTTGTCAAACCCTTTTACGACCTTTACCCCCTCAAAAAAGTCCTATAAGAAGGAAGTCTTCGTCGAAATCTACACGTCGTCTTCAGTCGTCTTTACCGAGTTACAATCTTGTTGTAACCTTGTTGTTGGTAACACGAGGCGACTCCGGCCATACTTCCTCAATCAGTAGGCCCGTCAACAATTCCGTATCTTTTGATACAAGCTTCCGAGAATCCCTAACCGTAATTCTCTTATTCTTAAACTAATTCCACTGTCCCTAAATCCAAGTGACTAAATCCAGGGTACCCTACCCGAGTGTCCCAAGAAATTATCCAGTACGAGAGCCTATCATGACGACTACCCAGCAGGATCCAGGGACCAATACCAATTCAAATGCAACCATCTACCAACGCAGACGTTCTTCAGAGCCTAGGGACATTCGCTTGGCCAAGGCTATTATACCTCAAGGAACGACACCTGAGCTCTTAGAAAAGATCAAGCCTCACGGCTAAACAGGAAGTCCCTATTTAGTGTACCTATAAATCCCCCTTAGTAATAACATTAACCCTTATAATCATTTTTTTCAAGCTGCTCACAAGGATTCCTAACAAGACTCTTCTCCTCTTGACTAAAAATATTGTAAACCACCCCCTTCTGTAATTGTTTATGAATAAATGTTTAGATTATAGAAGTATACTCCGTTCAGTTACCCTCATCCCCGACTCTAGTAGCACGGTAAGAACATTCTCTTATCTCACCCTAATTACCGGTTAAAAAACGAGGAAAGAAACAATAAATAAAAGTAAGTTAAGTGCGTCTTATTTATCTCGGACGCCATATCACCTTCAAAAACCTCATTAATTCATCAATTTATTTCAGTATCGCTTCATGTTCTAGATTACAAAAAGTAAAAAAAAAATATCGACCACATGCTTCATTAAAATGCATTTAGTCAAGGAAATTATATTTCCGCCTTATAGAGACTTTTATTAATTCTGTCACATTTTCCATTAAGGTAAATAGAAAACTGGAAAAAAAAGTTTTTGAAAAAGTGGTTTCAAAACCGATTTTCTGTAATAATTTGAAGAAAGCTGAAACTCCTGCAAGTACTGACGTAATTATTATTACAGTATTTACTGCAAAATAATATTCTCTTCGTTTATTTATGATGCATCCTTCCTGTTTAAAAAACATCAATTTGTAGCACCGACACGTTTTCAGCAAAGGATATATGCCAAGTACGTGGCATGTATAACGATAGAATATTGATAATATTGAATTGTCAATATACGTCAACTAAATTTTTTATTTTTCATATAAGATTTTTACTATGCATACAATTAATAATGATATACCGTTTTCAATCATCACGAGCAATTTGTTGTCAAATATAATTAAACTTGAACTATTCAGGCTTGCTGGAATTATATACACTTCAGTGTACAAACAAATTACGTGCTTTGTCGATAAAATGGCTGTCCACAACACAATAGTCCCCTCAAAATCAGGATCTGCCGTCATTCAAGTGAAGTGATTTTCTCAACGTCTAACCAATATTTGAAATTAAATATACTAAATTAATCAAAAGTTTACAATAGTATTAAATAGAAAAAATATCAAATTTTAGTGCTCAAGGACATTTTTTAACATTTCCATAACGGACCTTACAAGGTTTTTCTTATCTTTCCATTGAGATACATTTCTCTTATCAAATTGTGAAGGGTAAATACGTCGTTATCTTCAAGTGTAATGTGTGCCAAAGTATATTGGATTCACGACAACGAAAGTCATAGACAAACAGTTGAAAGTTCTGCACTGAATTATGTAACTCTGCAACTCTGCTATTTTTACTTTAAGGAGAAAATAATGCGTTCGTGCATTTCTGCACTTACCTTTAATTTAAAAAAGACTGGACTAATTTAAAGTTTATTGACTTGAATTGATCAAATTTTCTAATAATTTTCTAATATGTACTGTGATGACTGAAAAGATTTTAATTTAATTACCTTTTTTAATTTACAGATTAAAATATTTTCTTTTTTCTTTGAAAACGTTTCTCGAAAGGTATAAACTTTACCATCAGAACTGGAATGAGGCAAGGTCGGGTATTTCATGGATTTGGGAAAGTTTCAGTTAGTTTTGGATTATCTGAGGTTGTTTGGACGAATGGTAGGAATTAGACGGCAGGACTCCGGTGCAAGCCTCTGATAGATTTCTTAGATAGAATTTTACAGAATAATCAATGATTTGCAAAATGATTCTGTAATTAAACTCCCTTTTAAAGAATTTATTTTTGATTTCCAAGAAAAGAAGAATATATAGATATTTGCATTGGGTTGAAGTTTCCTACGTCTAGTCTCACGAAGCTTTTTTTATTTATTTTTTTGACATTTATTGAATTAAGAATATCAAAAAAGTTCCCAAAAACATTTTATTTTTATTAATTTACTAAAAAAAATGTACCTGGTGTTGCTCGGGATTTTTAGATATTTCAAATGACTAAGGAATTTTAAGGGATTTTAAGAGATTTCAAGCGATGTCAATCAAATGAAGTCCCTTAAAATCCCTTAAAATTACTTGAAATTCCTTAAAATGTTTCAAAATTTTCTGTAAATGTCTTAAAATTTTGAAGTGTTTTGAAATCTCTTCTCCTTAAAATCACTTTAAATATTTGGAACCTTTTTTCCGATATGTTTATTCTATAAATAAATGTAAAAAATCGTTAAACTAGACATCTGAAAGTTCAACCCAATGATATTTGCAATTTCACCTTGCAGTTTTAAGCAAGTAAAATTTCATTGATTTTTTTATTTTTTGTTTTGTACTGTATATAATCGATTTCTCTTTGACTGGACAATAAAAGAGCCCGGCTTTCGGGATGATCCCTCGGGAAATTATTGTTCTGTATTTCTTCACGGACGTGCTGAATGAGACTGTCTCTGAATTGCTCTGAACAAAGACCCCACTGCAATTGCACAATTTTTTTTCACTTTAGAGTTAAATACATTTGTATGAAAAAGCACATATATTCTTCAAACTAAGCTATAAATACTCTCAATAAACTACAGATGGATTTTGCAACTAATTCGAATATTTTTCAGGCTTAAAAGATTTTAGGTGATGGTCACGAATTTCAAGATATCTCGAAATAATTGGAAATTTTTTCAAGTACATATCCTGAGGACTTTTAAAATATCTTGAAGTATTTGGCAATTCTTTTGAACCCTTTTGGTATTTTTTAAAAACTGATGAAATTTTTTTAAAATCCTTTGTAATTTCTTCAAACTTCTTGAAATCTAAAAAATCACTCGAAATTTTTTGTAATCACAAAAAAATCGTTATGAATCTTTCGGTATCTTTTGCTATCCCTAGAAATTAATTGTATTATTATAATTTTTCATTATTTTCATTTTGAAATCACTTGAAATTTTTTTTATTTTTCCGATTTCTCAAAATGATTATATTGAAATTAATGATATAAAAAAGTATCTATTTAGAGAAGAAAAAAAACGAATTACGCGCGTGTATTTATATTACAAGTGCAAGAAATTATAAAAAAAACTTGCAAACTATTTCTCTCGGTATGAGTAAACCTACTGAAGAAATTTCTGTCGTATTTCTTGAAAATGTTAAAGCTATTATTTTCACTGTTGAACTGTTTGAAATCGTGAAATCTAGAACGTGAAGACATGAGATTTTGCTGGCAGAAGGATTCTTACCTTCACATTTCCCCTAACTATCCTTCTCACCTTCAAGCACACAATCTCGCAATCCCTATCAGAGAATACGCACACCTATCTCAAGTTTGCTGGGACGCGCCCTTACTTTATGAATTACAGGCGAAGTTTGCAGGGCGTTCGTCGCTTCAGACTTTAGATTTCTCAAGTCAACGGAGCAGCGAACTTGGGTTCTGAGTTCTTGCGCTCGGATTTGCGTGATTTTCTGCATTCAATCACCTTCTGAGCATCGCAGGAAAGTAAATTAAACATAAGGGAACGGAGATTTTTTCAACGAAAGAATAATGACTCTTTAATACGATATTTGTCATTGTACACAGAAAGAAATCAATATTTAATATTTAAAATTTTTACTAGTGAAAATACTAAATTTTACAAAAAATATAGACATCTTTTTGCCAAACAACCAAAATCCTGAATGTGTTAAAATGCCGAAAACATAATTGATGAAAATTCAAATTGTTTCTTTTTATAAACCTACTAATTGTTTCTTGGTAATTATATACCTATGGTACATTTAATTAAGTTAATGATAATGTTCCGAAAACCGGAAATCTCTCTGATTTTCTATATGGGCTCTGTATGCTTATGTATTTTCACGCGCTAATTACAAATATAATCGTGAAAATTCCCGCCAATTTGATTATTATGGTGAAGTTATGAAAAAACCATAAAAATTATGGTTTTTTTGCGTTTATCCGAGTTAATATGCAAAATTTTTAAACAATTTCAAAACAAGAGTTATACATTATACTGAAATACACATTTTTTGTTTAAAATATTTTTTTCTGCAATCATTGTAGAATAAAATTAATGTAAAGAGAAATGGCAAAGGGAAAGGACACTGGAAATGGTGAAGGGAAATGAGGAAAATAATGGTGAAGGGAACTGGTAAAGGGAAATGGTAATGAAAATGATGAAGAGAAATAGTAAAGGGAAATAATGGTGAAGGGAAATGATAAAGGGAAATGGTAAATGAAAATGGTGAAGAGAAATAGTAAAGGGAAATCATGGTGAAGGGAAATCGTAAAGGGAGATCTTAGTAAAGGGAAATGTTGAAGAGAAATAGTAAAGAGAAATGGTCAAGGGAAATCATGGTAAAGGGAAATCCTAAAGGGAGATCTTAGTAAAGGGAAATGTTGAAGGAAAATCATGGTGTAGGGATATGGTAAATGAAAATGGTGAAGGGAAATAATAAAGGGAAATGATAAAGGGAAATTGCAAAAGAAAATGGCAAAGGGGATAGTAAAGGGAAGAGGCATAGGGAATGGTAAAGAGAACCATTGTTTATGTGTTTCGTTTAAAATAAAAATAGATATCGATATCGAAATATCGACATTTATATCGATATCAGATATAAATCAGATATCAAAAATCTGATTTTCTCGGAACCTATCACTAGCAGAAAAAAATGTTTAAAACAAAAAGTGTGTATTTCGATGAGGTGTACAACTTTTATTTTAAAACGTTTTTTTTAATTTTTCATATTGACACAGATAAACTCAAAAAACCATGATTTTTATGGTTTTTTTCATGATTTCACCATGAAAATCAAATTTGCGGCAATTTTCACTATCATATTCGTAATTAATTGCTAATAATTGACAGAATAAGTTATGAAATTTGTTTTCAATGTCAATTAATATTGAATGTGTAATATTTAAAAAGTTTGAAGGTCAGCCGGGAAATAGCCAGAAATTATTTCCATAAGTTTGAATGGCCACCCTGTACATATAGAGAATCGTTTCGTTAATCTTTAGAACTGCAGTTGAATACTTAATAATCCTTAGAAGATTCAAGTTGTTCGACTTTATTCTTTAGTAGAAGGACTGAGGGAACTAGTAAAAACGATGGAAATTACACCAAAAGGAAGACATTCTGTCTCGTGTCAATCCTTATTTACGGAGCATCGTTAGACTTTTAGACAAAGTAAGTGCACTGAAGCTGCAGACATTCGTTTCACATAATTCTTTTCTTTGTGAAGTTACAACGGCGAAAATGTTCCTCTCACTGATACTTCTATTCTGTAATTTTGCTGCAATCTTTTCTTTCTTTCGATCGCAGAAAATCGAGCACTGACTTTCCGCATTTCCCTTCTTTCGAGCATCTCCACTCTTTACCGTCACGTCTTAAGAAGCTTAATAGTTCAACCTCCATTGCACTTCTTCCTTCAAGTCAGTTGTGCACAACATCAGACTTAAAATAAAAAATATAAAAGCTAGCAAGTTTCTTGACGTAGAAATTTTCATTCTTTTATTTGTCGAAAGAACTTCAACGCAATATATGATTTATATATAACTTTATAGTAACTGAAATTGAGAAGTGCAATAATATTCCTGAACTCATTTTAGGAAGAATTAAATTTCTTTTACATGAAGTTATGGTGTCTTCATTTTTAATTTTATACACCCTCAAAATTTAATACTGTATTCAAATGTATATATATATATATTTATACACTTCTTTTTTAAATTCGTCTAATCGAAAGAATCCCCTCAGAATTAAAATGGTAAGACTTTATAATTAGAAAGGAGTACATTATAACGTAACTAATATCTATAGGTAACTAACATCTTGTTAAGAGGCTTCGGCGAAAGTGCAAGCGCGTATAATAATAATCGATTTACTCCCTCGGGTTCGAGATTACTACGATGATCGTATACCGGTGAATATCCTTATATTTCTACTTGATACACCATTCAGAATCCTTAGGATTACCATTATTGCCATCCGCCTAATCTTAAGTTAGGAGAGAACTGTTAAATAGGAAGAATGGAAGTAAATTCACAATATGCTTTGGTGTAAACAAGACAAAGTTTATCGAGTTCTCTAATTAATTACGATTTGGTGCAAGGGATGTTGGCTCTCAGGCGTTACTTACATGGCAAAGGTGGCACCCTTAAATATTCAGGGCGTTACACGAACGTGGGATTTAATTATCTGATAGCCAGTTGATCTATCTGTTCCTCCCGGGAGGAAACCTACTGCTCGACCCTTCTCTATTCGGTTGCAGCACTCTCCCGGGAAAACTACACAAATCCTCACAACTACGACACTTACTTGGTCGTACATGGCTAGGTCAGAGAGTCCGCAAAAATGTTATTTATGCTCCTTTCACGATGAGAGTTTTCTGGTGGTCGTAATTTTGAATATAACTCATCGTCGTACGCAGCTTTATACCCAGTTGACGAATGCTTTGCTGAAAGTGAGGTTGGAATTAGAGTCACCACTCGAGGATGTCCTCTTGGGACAGCCTCGAGGATAAAAGTGTACTCGCAGTGTCGCTTTTCTTGTAATTATAGAAGTTCTTAACGGACTGCAGTTATTAAATTAAAAAAGTTTTTTACGCACAGTTCCCTACATGTGTATTTGCGGGAAAAATAACAAGAAAAAACTGTATTTTCAGTGATAAAATTATTCCATGACCAGAAAGACAAGTTTAATGAGTTTACTGAGTTATAAATGATGATAATCTTATTATCGAGGTTCAATAATGTTGAAATTTTCAAACAGAAGTAATATGATAAGATTTAAGTAATATTTTTACAGACATCTACATTGCAAATTTCGAGATACTTTTTATTTAAAATATCGTACCGGATGCTATGACGAGATACGCGATTTCGTTGACACGCATGATTTCCATTTTTTTTTGTTTGATAAATGCTAAAACAAAATAAAAGGAGGTATCAATCAAATCCATTTGTATGATTCTACTGCACTGAACCTTTTTTAGGCGAAAAGCTTTATGGTTAAGCCATTAAAGTTAGTGTTTTGGGGCGAAATTAAAAGTTTTAAAAATTAGGTAAATTAGAAAATGCATGAAATTCCTGACAACTCACATTGGGATCATATGTAATTATGTGTCTTTTTTGTATTTAAATATTACTACATATCCACTCAATGTTCGCCGCGCACTACAGCGCGGATAAATATTGCTTTTAATATATAATGTGCACCGAAGGTCCTTTTATTGATTTCATATTAACCAATTCGAAATAGAGATGTTGTGAAGATACTTTCAACTTGGAAGGTATTATACCAAACTCATTCAATGGGATCTCATACCATAAAGCTAATCTTGTATAAGATCGATATTGGAAGCCTTCCTCTCGATATTGATCCAATAATCGTAAGGATAATCTTGCAGAGTGAGAAAGTCTTTAATCCACGCCATTCCCTTGCATTATGGCTTTGCCGCTCCACCGATTCTCTATGGTATGACCTGCTTTACCAGCTGCATCATTTATGCAATCTATGGCGATTGCAAACCTGTCTTCAACGGGGTAAACGTGCTTCGAACGATTCACTCTATTTTCATCAGAAAATATTTGTCTAATAACATCACTCATGATTTCTTGGTATTAGAAAGATTAAATTTTCCGGGAAGTATTAAAATTGAATTCATTCGATATTGATAGGTGTTAAATATGCCCTTACTTTAAAGGATTCTAAGGGATTTTATTTGATTCCACATATTTTGCAATTCCTTAACATTTTTAAAAGATTCTTTATTAACCAGAAACATCCAGTAACTTAAACGAGAACTTTTTTTGAGTTTACGTCATCATATCGTTGTCATTGAAATTTAATTTTCATTATATATATTTACGTATGTACGTGGTGCATAAAAGTGGCTTCGCGGGTAATTAATTATACGAATAATCACGAAATTGGGGCGACATGCTCTAAATGTGTGATCCTATATCGGAAGTCCATGTGCGTACACAAAACACGGAACATTTTCGAATGAGAAGAGTTTAATTATCCCCGGGTCGGTTGTCCTACGTGGAGAGAAATTCACGAGACAAGATATGAATGCGGAAAGTGCATAGGCGGAGAACATCGCGAATGACGCCGGCATCGTGTTTTTATATATCGAAAAATGGTGCGGATTGCCAAATCGATGCACTAAACGAGTTTAACGGGGCACGAATAATTAGGCTGCTGGCAGAGAGCCGAGAGCCTGCAGCTCCGCGGAACTGATTCGTAACAGAGCGGAATGGAGGAACGAATTTCTCCAACCCCGTGCAACATACATACATATTACATACGCACTACAACTAGGACCATAACATGCCTTACCTTTCCCTACGCCCATGCACGTGACGAACAATAAATACTGAATAACACGTTTGTGACAAACACGCAGCTACCGAGCTGAATATACGAGAAACCATCGTTGCGTACGATTCGGTGGTTTGTCACCGATTAGGCTTTCCCGTCAAACCATTCTGTCCAGGCAAAATAAATTCCCAAGTGTCGTAAACTCGACAAATTGCGAATTGCACGACATGTTTTACATCCTGCTTCGTTTGCAGGCTTTAACTATATTTGTCTATATTATCTAGATATTTATTATTTTCATCTCTATCTCGTCCCGAGCCGAAAATTTCGAGAAACTTACGCTAGCTTGTTTATCCCTTTCTATCTCCCGCCTTTCCCCTCAATCTCTTTCCACCTGTATTTCAATCCACATTCACGCTTATCTCTTTAACTCTCCTCTTTTCTATCCCTTTCTATCTCTTGTCTATATGCGCCCATATCTTTCTATCTCCGCCTATCTCTTTCTATCTCTTGTCTATTTCTTTCTTTCTCTATCTCAATCCGCATCAACGCCTATCTCTTTCACTTCTATATCTCTTTCTATCTTTTTTCCATCCCCGTCTATCTCTTTCTATCTATATATATATATATATCTGTATATCCCTTTCTATCTTCGTTTCAATCCACATTCACGCCTATCTCTTCCAATCGCCACATCTATATTCTTTCCTATTTTTCGCCTATTCTAGTCTATCCCTTTCTGTCTCCTTGTCAAATTGAATTCGCTGTTATCTCTTTCAATCCCCATTTCTTTATTCCTGCCTATCTTTATCCAATTATCGCCAATAACTTTATATCTTCTTATCAATTAAAATTCTCTCCAATCTCTTTTAATCCCACTTTTCTGTCACTTTCAATATCTCCCCTATCCTCGTCTATCCCTTTCTGTCTCCTTGTCAATCTCAATTTGCTCTTAGCTCTTTCAATCCCCACTTCTTTATTCCCGTCTATCTCTCTCCTATAATCGCCTATACCTTTCAATCTTCTTGTCAAACAAAATTCGCTCCAATCTCTTTTAATCCCACTTTTCTGTCACATTCAATCTCTCCCCTATCCTCATCTATTTCTTTCTATTTCCTTGTCAATAGAAATTTACGGCAATGTGTTCCAATCACCTGATTTCTGTCACAGTCTGTTTCTAAACTTATCTTCTTGAAAGTCTTCTTCTCTGTTTCAATTTAACTCTTTTCTATCCAAATTTATCCTTGTTTATCCTATATATATATATATATATATATATATATACAATATTTTAGTTATGAAATTATTATGCATGTTTAAAATATGAAGGTTAATAAGTTAATAAGGGAGAGATATCCTTGGGGATAGAAAGAGATACAAATTTTTGGCAAGGGAGATAGAATTAGGGCTAGAAAGGAATACAATTTTTTTCGAATAAATAGACTAAGAGATAGAAAGAGAAAGATATTAGCAGACACAGGGATAGACTGAGAGATAGGAAAAGATAGATATCACCGGAAACGGGGATACAATGATGTATAGAAAGGGATAGCGTTTTGTGGATGCAAAATGGATACTTGGAAGAGATAGAAAAGTTATATATCTTTATATTTCCAAATTTCTATCACTTTCTATCTCTTTACTTCAACAGGGTACCCTACTCTTTTCACGATTTACTCCCGTTACATCCTCAGTGTAAGAAGGCTCTATAAACTGAATCAGCCCTTTATCTTACTCTTCATTCGATTTTCAGATAAATAGATTGATGACCTGACTCGACCCTATCATCTACTATGAATTTCTTGATTTATTCCGTCCAAGAACATTCGAGATACATCTATTTTTGCGATACCCTTATTTATTTTATTTGCAAGAGTATATTCTCCCCTTTCATCACTTATTGTAATTTCATCCAGTAGTCGGGAATACATTCATTCTTTTTATACTATAGTATATTCATTTTTGACCCCATACGTCATTTTTCGACACTATTCAAAATCCCCCCTCTTGTTTATCTCCTCTATTCTCTTCCGGATCTCGCATTCTTCTCATCCCCAGTCTCAATTTTCCTTTGTTCTGCTACTCTTTCCTCGTAATTAATAAGTATACACATTATGAACACACATTCGCAGAGGTTACTAATACTAATGTATCCTTAACTTATACATATACATAAATAGTACGCACACATAAACATATAAGACACGCATCGCACGCAAATCACGCTGATCAGGGGTTTGAAGATTCCTTATTGATTATTAATTGGTGAAAATGTTTGCTCTTGTGAGAAATGGCATACACTCGAATTCCCCAATAGTAAAATCCTCAATAGTAAAAGGTTGCCAATAGAAAAGAAATTCCGTTTTCAATAGTAAAGAGCGCAATTCGCAATAAGAACTTGATAACACTACGCATGCGTTGCGCTCATTGTCAGTATCTGATTGCTGGCTGCTATTCGTGCGCAGTATAAAATGCTAAAAAATAGGATTTGATATGCAGTACGTATACGTAATTGATGTGAATACACAGAGAGGGAATTTCTCTAATATTGGGAACGTCTCTGATTTAGATTTCTTTACTATTGGGAACTTCGAGTGTAGTACTTAGTAGCAAACACAAAGTTCTCCGAATCAAATGTTCACATCGTGAGCGCTTGAATTCGGATGAAATTCGGAGATTATCGGATTATATTAATTTGTAGAATATTTGTATTAACATATGTAACTCAAGCTAGAAATTTCTGTAAATGCTTTTATATTATTTGATAATATCCTTATCAATTTTTATAATTCTAAGTTCTTAATACATAAAATATCAATCCTTGCTACTGAATATACCACCCTTGCGAAAGCTTCGGATTAAAATTCATTCCGAATCAATCCCAAATTTTCTAAATCATTCTTGAATTTGTATCCGAAACGAATAGTTTCATTACGATCTAATCCGAAGGAATTTTTTAATCCGAAACCCATTCAAAATCAATCCGAATTAATCAGAATTAATTCGAACCTTCAATCCGAATAAATCCGGTCAATCCGCCTGAATTAGAATTTTTCATAATCATTTGGATTTATTTGGATGACCGGCTTGATTCGTATTTATTCGGATTGAAAGTTCTGATTGATCGGATGGACCGGATACATTCGGATTAAAAGCTCGTATTAATTCTGATTCATTCGGATTGGCGGATTCATTCAGATTGCTTTTGAATGTGTATCGGATTAATTCGAGTTGAAAATTTCCTTCAGATAGATCGGAATGAAACTGTTTGGTTCGGATACATATTCCGGAACGATTCGGAATAATTTTAAATCCGAAACTTTCGCTAGAGCAATTCTTGCTCTCAAGAATTTTAAAAGTTGGTAAGTATGCTAACAATAAATAATTTATATATTTACACGATTTCCTCAAATTGTAATCGAATATATCAATTATGTCGTACATTCACAAAATTCGCGCAATTTCCAAACCAATCAAGTTTTCGACAACCATTTGGTCAATATCTTCGAGATACATGTATGTGACAAAAATACAATGCCGCATAAACCGCACAAATACTTGGATTCAATCCAAAATAATTAGAGTAAAAATAACTAAAACCTTTTTTTAAAAATTTACCATACCAGCCAGTCATTAATATTTAAAAAACTTAATTTTAGTTTTCTACGTTACATTTCTTCACCAGACTGCAATAAAAAAACAATCAGATTCTGAATATTAAATCATAAAAATCAATCATATGATAACATATATATTATATTTAAATACCCTCAATTAATTAAAAAAAAAATATACTCAGTTTCAACATATGTCACGTGTTTCTTTCCTATAAAAAGTGCTTTTTCCCTTTAAAATTCGATGTTCGAAGAATTTTTAACGGAGGACTTTCTTGTTTATTTTGGATATAAGATAACTGCCGTTTATGAAATACACTAAATTATTGCAACGATATTATGATTATTCTACAGAATAAGTTCTCTAGCATCAATAAACTATTCAGCTGTATCAATAAGCCATCTACACTGCACGAGCACAAAAATTACTTCTAAGGAAGTTTTGTAAAATGTCGACGTCATCTTCCGAAACGCAGCCCCGTACTTTATTGAGCATGCGTCGCGATCAGAATCTGAATGCTTCGTGCGCAGTTTAAAATGCTAAAAATATTTTTATTATTTATTATCATAATTGAGAGTGCTTAAAGTTCTATTTTGTAAAAAATAATTTTAAACATTTCATAAGTTTCATAAAGTACTTTTTTTGAAAAGAGATTCATAGAAAATTTAATATTTTGAAAATTTCTTAACTATACGCAAGGCTAAAATAGCCCAATATATGGAGCCCGATTAGACCGTTTAAGTGAAAATAAATGTTTTTTTTATCACGTTTATTCTTCATTTATTGTCTCTTTAAATACCCTGAGAGGTTTTTAAAGTATTTATACCAAAAAATTTGTTTTTAACACGTAAAAAATTTTGATTATGGGAGTCTAAATACACAGAGAAAACTGAGTAGTCAAAGTTAGATAGTCAAAATTTAGATGATCAATTTGACTATCCAGATAATGCCATCTATCCTTTATCATTTTTTCTGAATAGCTAAGACGAATATTATTTTATGATCAGTTTGATTATCACGAGGGTCAAATTTACTACTTAAGATAGTCAAATCTTGTGCGCACAACCGTTTCCGTTTCTTCTTGCGTGTCATGCGTGTCATATTTCAGTATATGACAAGCATATGCTTTCTTTAGAGGTTAAGAATTTTACTATCCAGTATAATCAAGTTTACTACCGGGATAGTGAACTTGATTATCCAATTTTTTACACTTCACAGATAATAGACTACACTATTGTGGAGGGCTGTCGCATAGTTGACACTCAAATATAGTTAGACTGACTATCTAGATATTCAAGCTGACTATCCATTTTTCTCCGTGTAGGATTCCATTAATCCCATAGTAAATGATGGTCTAATAGGGAACCCTATTAGACCGTTTAGATTAGGCGGACTAGATTCGGCCCCAATTGGCCTTAAGTCTGCCCCAAAATTTTTCCACATAGGTATATAAGGAGCACGTTTTCCGATGCAAAGGTTATTTCACTTGTTTCGAGGGTTATAAACATATTATACTCGGAGGTATATTTTTCCAAAGATTTTGGACGCTACAGTTTTCATACATCTGTTGCAAGAAAGAATTGTTCAAATCGGTTGAGAAACGGCTTCAGAATATCAATTGTACTACAGACATCTTTTTTTCCCTACTGTGCGTCTTTCCAATCTAAACAAAACCTCAGCTTCCATCTTCATTCTTTTTCTACTAGAGATCTCGGGCTGACTGATTTATGTACCACTCTCACTGTTTCCAATTTTCCAATGCATACTTGACAGGAAGACGAGAGAGTTTCTTTTCGCGAACTGAAGAAAGCTTATCAGACTCTAGGAACTCGTAACCTTGCATTCTTGTTCTAATTTCCTCTTTTATTAACACTGAAATTATTTAAGAGATTAGTACCAAAGAAAATATGTGAAGAAAAATCGATGTTCTAAAGAGTGCAAATTCTTATAATAAATATATCTAACGCGCCGAACGTGCACTTGGCGCTTGATTAAAATGGATCACCCTGTATTTTAGAACAAAAACTTAAAACGCCTTTTTCTCGAAACAACATTTTTAACCTGGTCGCCATGATTCAGAAAAAAATATGGGACCGATTGGGCTGAAATTTGCATATGTTATTCTACACATATGTCTTCATGGCATGAACCAAAATCATAATTATTGATTAATATTTAACCCTTTTTTCAAACAATTTGCGGTTAAAAAAAAGGTGAAAAATTTTCAAGTCGCCATTTTGTATTTTTTTTTTATTCAGATTTCAACTATTTTGGTTCATGTGATAGCAATAAATATAATATTTATAACTCTCGTTGATTTTTATGTTTCCGAGCCTCCAAACTTGAGATATCATGGTAACCAGTTTTTAACCCTTTAACACCCACTGGGACATATATGTCCCAAAAACGTGTTCAAAAATCCATAACTCCGTCAAAAATTGAGATAGATTTGTTTTCTCTTCGGCATAAACTACCTACGTGTTGCTAGTATAAGAATGAGCATTCATAAGTATAAGCATTCATTCACCCTCTTCGATATCTATTAACTATAACTCCAAAAAGAACCCTTTTTGAGGTGTAAACTTGAATTTTCATCCAAATTCGATGAAAATTTGTTTGCGAAGGCTATATATATAATCAAACGTTTGATTTTTTTCCGATGAGAAAACAATTTTTCTATCCTTTTTGTACAAAGGGATGAAAATACAACGCCTCAAATACATGCGAAATTTTTTCTCTGGTTGGAGGTGACTCCTGTGGATGTTCTGAAATACTTCAAGTGCAAATATTCCTATTAAAAGTTATCCAACTTCATTTTCTAACTTAAGGGTGGTTTTCAGCCTTAAGGGTGGTTTTGAGTGGCGTGAAAATTATGGCGTTTTTTTCTATCATCTGAGACCCTGTTACACTCCAAAACCGTTGTTATTTTGGATAGAAAGTGGATGGAAATAATTCGGACGTTAAAGGATTAAAATGGATAAATTCCGGCAGCCATACCAGCCAGATTTATCATTAAAAAAAAATTGTAATAGTGTTTTATATCTATATTCATGTGTGAAAAGCTATAATCTTTCATATAAATTTTAATTTGAAAAAAAAATTCTTAAAAAAAGGGTGAAAACTTTGGTACTCACTCCTTAAGAAGAGAGCGAGAAGAATTAACATGCGTTTCTTCAACACGTGCACGAAAACCACGTGTTTTCGAGAGTGTGAAGCGAGCTGAAAGTTGCTGTTTCCAGAGCAGTGAAATAAACTGGGAAAAAAACTCCAGCTGGAGGTAAAAAAACTCGCGACAGTTAAAATCTCATAATTCTGATAGTAACTGATCTAGATATACGAATACATAATATACATATAATATATTAAAATACGAGTATTAATACATTAAAAATTGATATACAAAAACACATGAAAAGTTTACTGTAAGTAATCTTTTTAATTTCTCGAATAATATTCACTAACCTTAGGTAAATATTTTGAAATATTTTTTTGCTTCACTAATAATTTATTTCTCAAATCAGAATAATTATTTTGATTACTTTAAATTATTTTCTATTTTCATATAACCTTTTTATTAGTACTCGTTTTGACAACGAAAATAGTCTGAAGATAGTTTTCAAATTCGATATATTCACACAAATTTGTGCAATTTCTAAAGGAACCAATCCAGTTTTCGACAACAATGTGTTCGATATATTAGTAATATCTCTTTTTTAAGATAGAAAATTTTTATATTTTATAATATTTTTACTATCTATGAGAAATTTTGCCAATAAGGAATTCTCCAGTAGTTCCAAGCGTTAGATCGGATCAAAAACATCGAACATGAAACAAGTGAACTCTCTGCGGGGCAGCACAGTGAAGTATAAGGTTTTATTGAAGTAAAGTGCATCGTTTCTTATCTGGCTATAACACGATGGCTTTCAAAGTTATATCCAACATTTTCGGAATGGTTTCCTGGTAACTTATGAGGTTTTCGGTTTTCAATGAGCAAAAGCACCGTGGAACCGACACACAAACACGATATGTGATAGGAATATGAGTCTGCCTGCTCGAAATTCGTATACATTATGTTACATTTTTCGTGTTGGAATATTGCAGTGTTTGTATAGAGGACACACTGCTTGCCTGGGCATCGCATCGTCGCGTTATTGTTTAACATACGGAGGTATATATCACCTACATTGACGCCTTCTCGCTTTCGCGTTTTTGTGAAATACAAACAGAGGAATCTACTCTAACCACCGAAATTTCGCATGCGGCCAGCGCTTTTTAAAAGTCTCGCCTTGTTTACTTAATACAAAGTATTTTTGACGAATATTCTGAAAAGCATTTTGTAAAATCCGGGAATTGATGAAAATCCCACAATTGTCTTCGACTTTATTTTTGATGCGCTTTCCAATTTGAAAAAACTTTTCCGGACAATTAATCTGAATATTTTTATTTGGCACTTGCAACTTTTGTTAAATCTCTTAAAATCTTTTAAATTATTTTCAAATCCTTTAAACAGAAACTTTTAAATCGCATTAAATCCTTAGTAAATTCTCATTAAAGTTACTTGACTTGTTAGAAATCCTGTACTTGGTAATCCTTAAACTCTTTTGAATTTTTTTGAAATCCGTTCAACTTCTTTAAAATCATTCAAAATCTTTCGAAATTACTTGAAATTAATTAAATTCGCTAAAATCGATTAAAAAGCTTTAAATATTTTAAGTTTCTAAAATTCCTTAAAATACAAAAATTCCTTATACTATCTCTCTGTCTGTAATTTGAGCAATTTTTTTATCAAACACTTTTGTACAATCTAAAGGAAGCCAATTATGAATAAAATAAAAATAAATTTTATAAAGAAAATTTGTAAAAGGCTTTCTTAAATTATAAATAAACAGAGTTAAAATTAGATTGCAAGTAAATACTTTAGTACTCGCTTAATCTGAATCAGCGAATATGCGCTGATTGGAATTAGTGGTATACTTATCGCTGATTCAGATTAAGAGAGTATGAATAAGTTGAATGAACAATTTTATACGAAGATGAGAAGAATATTAAGAGAATTTCTGAAAGACTAAAACAAGCCTTGTGTTGATAAAAAAATTTTTACTGTGCTTGAGCAGGATGTTGATTCGAGTTCGTTTTTAGCTATTAAATTATTTTGCAATCTTTCAAAATCCCTTCAATCTCTTTAAAATCATTACAAATCTCTGTATATTTTCTAAAATCACTTAAAATCTCTTGAAATCCTTTAAATTCTCTTCGAAATTTCAAAGACTTTATTTAAGGATTTTTCAAGAGATTCTAAAAATATAAATTAAATATAAGTAAATATAAAATATTTTCAAGTAGATCTTCAAGGATCTCAACAAATTAAAAAAAATTGAAGGGATTTTTAAAAATTTATTGCATGATATTTAAAAAGATAACAAGAGATTTCTAACAATAAGATTTAAAGAAATTTCAAAAGCTTACAAAATAAATCAGGAAATATTATCTTATATCTTAATATTTCCTAAAATCACTTAAAATCTCTGCAAATCCTTACGACATGTTTAATCTGTTCTATAAACATAAATAACAAATAGGGCTAGGCGCAAGGCAAAAAAAAACTATTTTTTTTAGAATTTTGTTTGAAAACGGGTATTATTGACAATAAATGTTAAGTTCAGGTAATACACATTTCAAGAAGTTACAGTAATTTTTTAAGGTAAAAATATCGATACACAAGCAACTTATAGCCAATCTTCCATAAGTTCAAAAAAAAGGTATTTTTCGGTGCGCATGGTATCTCCGGAACGGCTCAATCAATCATTACAAAATTTTAACCATTTATTTTTAACATATATAATTCTGATGTACTTGAACGAAGAATTAAGTCAAAATTTTAATATTCAAGAAAATGGCGGATGTGTAAGCACAAAATTTTTAATTTCCTTAAAAAATCGCTCATTTTTCGGTTAAAAACAAACAAAAGAAATTATTAATTAAAATATCAATCGTTCAATTACCTTTTTTTTTTTTTGGATTTCTGAAGAATTTGCTCTAAGTTGCTTGTTTATCAATATTTTTGCCTTAAAATATTACGGTAACTTCTAGAAATGTATATTATTCAAAAATTTGTCAATAAGTAATAAAACCTGTTTGCAAATAAAATTCTCAAAAAAATCGTTTCCGTTTGCCTTGCGACTGGCCCTAACTTCTACTAAAATCTCTTTAAATCTCTGATTAAAAATGTCTTGAAATCTTACGACAATTCTAGATTTCTTTTGAAACCTATTTGTTAACTGTTTTTCTAGAGTAAATTACACATTTCACAACCCGCTATGCATTGTTTGATGCTTTTATAGTAAAAGTGGGTAGAGGGACCTTATATTTATAAACGGGAAAAATCCGAATATTGAATTTCATAATATGACACGTTCTTTTTAATCGAAATTATTCAATCACTATGTTCTGCGTGAGATAATGTAAACATACTTCATGAAATGCACCGAAAATGCCATATACTGTACACAGGACAGGAGTATGTGCAATATATTTTCTGTTTTACAACCTCATTAAATTAGTCAATACGCTGAAAGCTCTCGTCTATGTAGAATTTACAATGTAGATAGATTTTTCATTTATAGAGCGCCAATATGAAAATTGTTTGAAAAGTGAAAAACAACTTTTATAACGCGTAAACAATTTCACATGTTTTAGTTTTATTTACGACAGTTGTTATTTTATTATTTTAGCTCTGAACATATTTTTTCTTTAAATATAATAACTCAAGAGATAGTTGGGAGGCACTAGGTCAAGTAAGTTAGTTTACGTTTTTACAGTTGCATAAAAGAAGTTAAAAGCTGCGGTAGTCATAGAACGTGGAAAATTAAATGCAAATCTATTTTTCTTCGGGCTCTGTTGAAATATCTCACCGGGTACAAACAGAGGAGGTACATGGTACAGAGGGCTCAGTAATTATCATTTTGCCTGGAGCTCCCTGGTAATTTACATGAACTTTACCAGATGCTCATATCGTGTGTCAGTTTGCGATGTATCGATTAACTGATAACCATCGTAATGGATTGACTTGTCGATAGACTTCTGGCATCTTTCTCATACGTATACATGATGTACGAGTAAAGCATGTATGTATATTGTATGTACATATAGCTGTAGAGTGTATTATTTAACCACGACTTAATTAAGTATCCATAATAAAGTATGTTAGGTTTATTCATTTAATCTGTCGTCCACAGTGAAGGGACTACAAACAATTTTCACGGTCTAAAGGAAGCTTTGTGAGTTTTAAAAGATTGCAAGGGATTTAAAAGAAACAGGTATACTTATTGTAATTACAAAGATTCACGTAAAATCTGGAAAAATTTTTTGAAATATGAAGAATAAGATTTATGAGTCAATCTTTCAAAATATTGAAATTAATGGAATATAAAAAAGTATTTAGAGAAGCAAAAAGAAACGAATTGCGTGTGCATATAAAATACTGATATACATATAATACTATATATATAGTATATTCATATAATATATATGTATAATATTATATGATTACACGACGCATCTTATTCCCATTCTAATCTTAACCATACACAGTAATAAATTTTAATCAGGTTTACTACATAAGATCTCCTTTACAAAAGGTCCTTTATTCTGAATGGATTCAAAATAAAATCTATATGTATATTACGAATAATGTTATTAGTTTATCAACCATTTCGTTAGTATCATAGTACTCTAAAATGCAATACATTACACATCATAAAAATGATTTCTCCATTTTTCTCCGTGTTGTGTTTTTAGTGTAGTTTTACCTATAATACAACGGTGACACAAAAATAACACTTTTAGTGGATATGCCCATATACATATAATACTAAATGTTCTTTCTTTTATCATTTTGTATTCCTTTGGATACCGTGGTAATGTTTCTAAAGTTACATTAACGATGGAATTATACATTGTAGCAATTTGTGTCTCTTACGTATGCAAGGTGTATGTTCTGACATTTCATTAACGTAAATGAAGAAAGAACCTAGAATTTAAAATATCTCTGTATAATTAAAACTTGAGAAGATTTAGTGTTGAGATAAAAAATGATAGTGGAGACCATTACATAGTCAGCATGAATATAGAAGTTTTAATTGAAATCATGCTTCTACATTTTGACGACCATGAAAAACAAATTTATTTTTAGCTACTGAAAACATAAAGCGTACAAAGAAAAAAAAACAAGTTTTTGTTACAGCTTGTTTTTAGTATACCTTAATTTAAGTCCGTTTTTAGACTTAATGCCAGATTTAGGCCCATCTTTAGCCTTAAAACCAGATTGTAAAACATGAAGGATCTTGTTTTAAGACAAAAGATAGGCATAAATTTAGCGTTAAGCCTAAAGACGGACTTAAATTAAGGTGTAACAAAAATATAAACTGTAATAAAAACTCCCGTTTTTTTCTTTGTAATTGCTTAAATGTAAAAAACAATATAAACGATAGGTTGCAGGCCTGTAATAGAAATTCTATTACTCTCTTCCTAATCAGTATTGACATTTTCGTGAGATAGAATTCAGTTTGGAAGCTAAATTTGGTTGATTAATGAAGAGAGTGTTAAATGATAAATAATAGGCAAAGTTAATGAATTAATGAGTTGATTGATTTGTCGCGTGTAATCATGACACGCACTTATGCGTTCTCTACGGTTCAATTATGAAGAGGACTCGATTAATTATGCGTAGCCAAATATCCCTCACAGGAAAACAATTAGCAATTGTTTCCTGTCATTTAACGCGAAACGAGTTTGGATGATTGCGAGATGCCAAAAAATATTAAAAATATGCTTCGCACGATATTTCGTAGGCGTCAATTTGATTTACTGTAATAAGAAAGTGTCAGAATAATGTTGGATTGTCAAATAAGAATAATCGAATCGAATTAAATGCAATTACATTCCGCTTTATCGATTCCATTAACTTTTATGATGCCTATCGTCAACTCGGCCGATATTTTTTTAAGAGAACTATTATGGCCGCAATTTCCAGTTTAATACATTTAATTTTAATTGTCGGAAGCTATTATACATATTGTGAACGTGTAATGTTTGCAAACGATGTTTGAATTACTTCTATTCGTTCATGAATATCCATTATCCATTGATATTATTGTGTAGTACAACTTACAATTAGAACTGATTTAATTACCTTTTATAACTGAGCATTTATTTGTTTGTCGATACACTCATTAAGAATTATAGATTTAGTTATCGCTGGCATTATATGCTCTAATGTCATGAAATTGTTGAAATGTGGTTTCCTATTTGCATTTTGTGTTCATGTAGATTTTGGAGAGAGTGCTCCCATACGGAACAGTCGTACCATATCACCCCCCCCCCCCATGTTTTTCAGAAATGGCGCTGCCGGCCGAATCGTCAGTAAGGTCAGTGGACCGATCTCATAACGCAAACAATTTGAACGTGGCTTCATCCCCAATCCTCATATTGTTCTAAGTTATTCCCGGCGTAATGTGTTTTGACAACTATAAAATTCATTTTTGAACTGCACGAAACTTCATTTATATGTGTTTAGTGCAGGAAGTAATATTTAATAGTAAGGAGTGTTATCTCCTTCTGCATTTGGCCGGTAGAGGTGGGACAACCTTCAAGAATTATAACGGGTTTCTAAAACATAATAAACGTTTTCTACATTTTTGTCATGCGCGTTGTTGTTTCCTTGTGACGTGATATTCCCGCACTATCCTATATATTTTTAATATACCAAACATAACTTTAAAATGCATCTCAAGAGGTTTTTTAAACCTGTCATATTTTTTGGAGGTGAATTTGTCCTACCCCCACTCACAGAGATTGTGACGGGCCGTCGAGACACAATTTTAAGAAGATTCCTCGGACACGTCAGGTCCAGATTAAATCTCGACGCAAAAACGTATCACCGGAGAATTTCCGTTGATTTTCGTCTTCATCTGTGAGCAGGATGCGGATTCTTAGTGATTCTTCTTTTGTTGCTTCGGTTTGAAGACGGCCAACAATGCCTTCGGTTTTAAATTTTCAGTGTCCGATGAAGAAAGTGAGATTTCTCCACGTCTCCTACGTTTTGACGGAGAAGGAACCTGGTTCGTTGCTCTCAAGTGGGATCCCTCAGGAATGACGACTACGCTCTTCAGGCGTGGAAGGCGTTTTTGAGAGTCCTGAGCAACCACCACACTCTTGAGACGTTTGGTCGGTTTCTCCTCTCTTTTTTCAGGAGACGGTTCCAAGGAAGAGGTGCTCAGGATCAAGGTATCATCATTGTGGATGACTGCTGGTGATGGTGTCCTTAAAAGGGATGCCTCGTGCGAAGGAGAGAAAGACTGGACCTCGGTGTGATCTTCCACGTCGTCACTATTCAGAGAATTGTATTCTAGGGGTGACGTTTCGCCAATTGATTCTTCTGTTTCTGGAATTGTCGCGATATTTGGTTTTCCAGGATTCTGATCGGTTACCCTAACCTTTCCGTGATATTGGACATCGGATAGGATGTGTGGTTGCTTGCAGTTTTGAACGACGTAAGGGGGGTCACTCAAACCGACGGAGATGTCGTTGTCCAATGTTCTGGTTCTTGTCGGTTGTGCTTCGATTTTCTGGTGGACGTCGGAACTTAGTGTTGAGGGCTCTTGTCGCAGGGATGGAATCGTAAGAAGAGAATTCCTATGACAGAGATAGTCCCGTAGATCGTCAAAGGAATTTATCTCTAACGAGGAAACTGAAGAGAGAGAAAGTTGATCACTCGGGATGTATCGCGTACCGTGATTTACATTCTGAATGCGAATTCGAATGTTGGAGAATCCGTTGAATTGCTAAGAGACAAGGAATGAGTTTCATCTGGGTTGAGACACTGCGACACAATCGTTGAGTTAGGGTTGATAAAGTCACTTGGGGATTCAAGAGTGTTCTTCGCTACAGCAGCTCTGCGTTTGGCGATCAAACGCCTTCGACTTTTCAGGCGCTTTTTGTTGCGAGGCATAGGAGAGGATTTCCGCAAGAAACGCAAAAGGGAGCCACTGCACAAAGGGGGCAATTCGCACTGATGTATATGGGTGCGCACGACCTTAGTACATAAAAACTCTGCGAGAATGAGGAAAAGAACACTGGCACTGTGAGACCTCTGCACGAGCTCGAAACATTCACATTATAACTGTCTACACCAATCAAAGTCTTGGGGACGGTCGACTCTGTCGGTAATTCTTGGGGACGTGATGAATGATCCGAAACGTCCTTCTCCGATGTGTCGGATGTGATAACCTCGGAAACTTTCGGTGACACTTTATATAAATCCTGTACGTGGGAATTTTGACGCTCTTCCGTCTTCACTGATAATCCTGAATGTAGGCTGGTTCCCGAGATGTTTGATTGTGAGTTTTCGGCTCGTCGTCGAGCTGCGAGTCTCCTTCGTAGATTGGGTCTACTTTGCTTTTTGGGTTTGGAAGACTCCATAGGGTGTGGAAAGGAGTGATGGAGGGAAAAGGAATCCACGACAGCACTTGCGAATTCAATCGGTTGAGAGAAGGGACACCGGTCCTATCGAAAACCCAACGTGACACACTCGAGGACTTTAGAAGGTCCTCATACATGCAACCTCCAGAGACACTCGAGCAGACACAGTGGAAATCTCATCGAAAAACTACCGTGACACACTCAAGGACCTAAGGAGGTCCTCTTAGATGCAACCTCCCGAGACACTCGTATGGGCACAATGGAAATCCCAGAACACAATAACCCAAACCGCACAACACGATTACGAATTTCTTCTGCAAGGGTAGGCTGACGAGGCGTGAATTGGTATGGATGGGCGATATTACAGCGATGGGATAATATGTATAAAAAAAAATGATAAAAGGCGAAATATTCTTCAATGGCCTAGTGACTGAGAGCCACACGCGCACTCGCGATAGCTTGGACCGGCAAACTCAACACTTGCGGCGCGATACATGTTAGGAGTACCGGAGATGTTGCTCGTAGGTAGGCTCGAAGTAGAACTGACGAGAGCTCGAGAGTTTCCTCGACTCGTCGATGTGGTGGGGGGTTGAATAGTGGGGCGGCCGCGCGTGCAGCTTTGCGCCGTGTGCAAGCGATGCGTGCGCCTCTTCGTTCGAGGGCCGTCTTTATTAAAATATCTAGATTTCTATAAAAGGGGATCCATTCATACATTGATAGAATTTTAAAAAAAGAGTTGCAAAATAAAATAATGTAAAATAGGTTGTACGCTTGCGTGCGACAAGATACTACTTTTTGCTATTACTCCGTGGTTTTTTGGTTTGCAGAAAAATCTAAAGGTAAGTTATTCTGATTGTTTATGGTCTTTGCTTTAACGCACGACATTGAAAATAGTCTACCATCATTGCCATAAGTGAAAGGCGAGCCTTTATTTGCAAAAAGTTGGGATGGTCTAATGAAACGGACCCCCAAGTGATGATCCGAAACCGAACCCCATTTTTTTATACCGTAATTGTTTATGACGTGTTTTTAAGGGGGAAAAAAGGGATTAAAAGTTATTTCTGACGGAAATCATACATATTTTTTTCCAGAAATGGGACGAAAATTCAAAATTAAAAACTTAAAAATTTCAAAATTCAAATTTGTTCTCAGGAAAACTTCCCGTGCTAAGACTGGCGACTTATCACAAGACAAAAGACAGCTCAGACGACAGCGATTGAAATTTGTCTTCAGTCTTTTCAAAGTGAATAAATGTTATGAATAAATATTAAACTTTTATTAGTAATTGGTTTTGTATTAAAAAAAGTCATTTTTCATGTATACAATTTAAATTTTCCTGCAATCTTGACTCGAGTAACTCAGTGACTATATCGCAAAATGGTAAACACACGGAAATCACAATTGATGATAAAATACATATATTCAAATTCAATGTCAGTATTATGCAAAATCACGAAGTTTTTTTATAAAATTTATCTTTATGAAATATTGTGTACAGTTAAAATTTAAGGCGCTTTTGCGGTAACCTACGACTCATCCTAATTTGAAAGTATAGTGTAGAACTTTACTTTTTATTGTTTTAGCATGTGTAAGGGAGATCGGGGGATTATGAGACGAGTTTTGTTTTTGGACCAAAAATATAATAGAAAAGACGTTTTTCTGTCCATTAAATTTTTTAAACTATTATTTAGTGTAACTACACTAATTAGTTGAAATTTTAGAAAGATGTCTTAGTTTTGCCTGTCTGACCAAAAGTTGTTTTTTCTGGATTTGCAAAATGTTCGGGGGGTTGTGAGACAGAAACTTATTAGAAAGAAAATGGCCTAATTTCATCAAAATAGTTTCTATTTTAATCTTTAAAAAGGCTTTCTTTGTACTCTACAATATAATAAAGTTGAAATAATTTGGAAGTGATGATACAAAGGCGAAGAAAAGTAGGTGAATTAATAAAATATTAGGTTAATCAGATTCACAATGGATGCATTAAAATTAACAATTAACAATTCAACACTGAATTCATAAAAATATTTAAAATGGCATTAAACTTTGGGTTGTGTACAAAAATGCGATATACGGCCACTATAAAATACCTATGATTTTACGTTCATAGATTACAGCATGTCTCATAACTCCTTTATGGATGTATTGAATTTTTAAGCAGAATTCGTTTCACGTGTCAAAAGGCACCAAAGAATGTTTTGTATACATGCACACTGAAAAAAATTTGGTAGAGATACTGTACTACCTTTAGTTCTCATGCCTCACCACAATAAAGGGCGACTGCAGCGCCGTTTTAGGTTAGCAGCTGTACTTTTTTCGGAGTAACTCTCTCCCTCTGCCGGAAGGAGCGCTGTATTCCTTCCAGCACTGTCAACTGCTCTATCAAAAAGGAGCACTGCTGTCCCACAGTGGGAACGCAGCATGCCCAAATGTAAGTGGCGCAACTCTTCTCGCATTTAACGCAACATCTCTACCACATGGGACAGCAACTGCACCAAATTTTTTTCATTGCACTGTTGTAATTAGTTTGTATAACAAAGTGAAAACACTGCAAACGTGAACAATCTACAAAACTTTCGATCATACAATTGGAGTCGTGATCTGGAAATAAACAAAGAATCAACATGAATGTGACATTTGTCATATGAAAATGGAGATTGAAAATAAGCAAGAAGTTTAGCATTCACCCGGTAGATGTCACGCTTTTCATTTCAGAGCTGTAAGTGTGTCTCACTTAAAATTTTAGCTTAAAATATTGAAAATTGAACAGAGCCCGGTAAGAAGTTTCCAATTGAAATTGATAGAAGCGTTTCTATTGGTTTCCTATCCCATTTCTGAAAATATCATTTTAATGATGAAGATCGTAGAAAATTGAAAATAAAACGATTGAAATGTACACAATGCAAGTTAAACGAAACGAATCGGAATTAAAGTGTAGTCAAGGAGAGATTTCCTGACATTTAAGGTTAGGTTGATTCTTTGTTTCTCGAAAGCTAATATTGCCTATTCTTTGTAATAATATATTTTCTTAAATTAAAATTTTCCGAAAAATTACCCTTCAGGAATAAAATAAAGCATTGCGTCAATTTAAGGATTTTCATCCACCAATTTATGTTTTTTTTTATCGGCACGTGCTTGTTCGCGTTAAAATTTTTTATTTTTACAGATACTTTTTTCTTTTCTTGGCTGCCTAAAACTAAGTTACAAGCAAACATTGTACTTGTATTACTGCACTTGAAACACAAAACGAAAAGTAACCAAAAAATAAGTAAAAATTTTCCATCACGACATTCACGAACAGATTAAGTTTCACCGGTTTCACGCTTTTATGTGAAGTATGAGACTTCTTTATTCTTTGTTCATTTCGCTCTCAAAATACATTAAATTGATGTCAAACTTTAAAAAGATTGAATATCATAGGTTAACTCAAAATCTTAACACCACAAATATAATTCAATTGACTTCAACTTCTCACTTTACTAGAATGAATTAAACATAAATCCTTTGTTTCGACATTTTTTCCGATGGATGGTATTAAAGTGTTATCATTTTTCGGTTTCGCAAAATCAAATTGAATGTAATTGATTTGTTCCAAATTAGCAGTTGTCTGAAAGAATTAAATTGACTTCAATGTAAAAGGTTATCTAACGCTATTGGATAGTATTAAATTGATTTCAGTTTTCATGACCCGTAGCATCATTAAAGTGTATACACTTTCTCACAGAAAAATTGTACGAATTGTACGAAATGGGATTGCTATCCTATTCAAAACGTTCAAAATATCGTTATATTTGTGCGCATTTTAATTCATTTTAATCGGAAGCTTCTTACCGGGAGAAGAAGACATTTAAAAAGATAAGTTTAGAAATAGGCTGGGATAGAAATCAGGGGATTGAAATATATATTGCAATAAATTTCAATTGACAAAAAAATAGAAAGAGATAGACCAGGATAGGGAAAAGATTGAAAGGGAAAGAAAAGTGGGATTAAAAAAGATTGAAGCGAATTTTGATTGACAAGAAGGTAGAAAGGTATAGGCGATAGTAGGAAGGAGATAGACGAGAATAAAGAAGTGGGGATTGAAAGAGCGAAGACCGAGTTGAGATTAACCAGGAGACAGAAAAGGATAGACTAGAATAGGCAAAATAGGAAGGAATATAGATGTGGTGATTGAAAGAGATAAGCGTGGAGGTAGAAAAGGATAGAAAGATATATACAGAGATAAAAAGAGATATAGAAGTGTGGATTGAAAGAGATAGGAGAGAGCGACGATTGACAAGGAGATAGAAAGAGACAGACGGGATGGATAAAAGTTAGAAAGAGATAGAGAAGTGGAGATTAAAAGAGATAGGCGTTGATGTGGATTGAGATGGAGATAAACAGAGATAGGCGGAGATAGACAAGAGATGGAAAGAGATAAACAATCGTTATCCTTTTCTATCTTAGAGATAGAAGGAAATAGAAAGGGATAGAATTTCTCTTTACTTTCAGCAGGGTTGAACTTAGCATAAAATTGATTTCCTGCACCTTTATGGCCTTTATCATTTGGCCGCTTGGTATTGAATCACTCTGCCTTATTAATTGATTTTATTCCTATTATTGAATTGATATTGAATAACACTTTGCAATTTTAGTACTCTTAAAAAAATTACCAAATGTTACTGAATGAAATTCGAGTATTGATAATATTTTTCTCTACAATGAATATAAAAATGAGTAACGTTCACTGATGTTAGACCGAATAATGAAGATGAATGTCTTCTTTTCCTGAAAGACAGATCATGAAGAATGCATATGTCGACCTACTTACTTAGCATTGTCATGCACTCGACAGTTGATATGAATTAGTCGGAGGAAAGGGGAAATTGTGGTTAGTTTCGAAAAAAAGCACCAAGAACAAAATTCATACAAAAAGAAACCCATTCAATCCGTCTCATACAAGAACACTTGGATAACGTGGATACCGTTCTAGTTAATCGAAGATTTGATTTATTTCGCTTTAAACTACTAATTACGCTTGCACAGAAATCCGAGCGGCTGAATAGAGGAGAATGAAAGCTGTATTAAAGAATGTCAGAGTTTTCACTGAGAAAATTTTCCCTAAATGAAAGGATAATTAGAACGATTTTTCTGGGTTGAAAGAACTACTTTCAAGGAGTCTGATAAGCTCAGAGAAATGACAAAAGTAGTGAAATATTGTAGACGAGATGATAAGTTCGAGAATTAATAATCCAGATTTATGTCTCTAGTGCATAAATTGTAAAAAAGACAAATTCTCTTTTACTTAACTATCCAAATCTTTTTTCCCACCCTTCCTACCTTTTTTTCTTATGTAATTATCTATATAGTACTAGACATTGATTTTCGCGAAACAGACTGTAGGGAATTGTAGCGTTTAATATCGAATGGAAAAGTGGCGACGAAAGTGGTGGAGAAAGAAGTTCAGCGAGGCGATTTTATTCACATTATATATTTAATCTTTTCATATCCTACATTTTTATGTGTATGTAATAAATGTGAAAGTTTTTATTACAAGACAAAATATTGATACCGAAACATTGACTTAAGTAACGAAAACCAACATTTTACTATGAGAGACTCTGGTTCCGATAATGAGGGATTTCAATATTAAAAAGGAGAGTAATAAAATAACATTCCAGACAATAAAAACCAGATTGTAATCTTTAAACGAACTTTATGGGGACGTAAGTCGTAAGACCTTTTTATGTCGGATATTATGCATTGTGTGTGTAGGAACTAGCTACTAATTTTCCAGAAAAACGTGGTCCACATTCCACGTAGAGGTCTTAAACTACATAAGGGTTAACAGTACTACGTGCAGAAATACAATATGCTACACCTGCTCCAAAGACTTTATCGTCCCAGAATGGAAAGAAAACTCAAATTCTAAGCTTCTGGAAAACATTTTCTCCACTGCTATCTTCATTTAAATATGAATAATTCTCCAGATTAAGGTCAATTTCACCTGTTTCTGGAAAATTATCAAAGTTTCAGTAATTCTGCAAATTAGTAGGTATATTAATTAATACACAGAATAGAAGCTTTCTTTGATGAAAATTAGAGCCAATATGATGGTGATGATGTCGAATATATATCTATATATGTATATACATATAATAGTATGTGTAGAGATGTTAATCAGAATGGGATTTACATACGTGGCTCGCATTACCTGCTAGTCAGGCAGATACAGAGGGAGTGGAAGATAATAGCCTCAGGAGAGAATGCTTCCTTGCAACCACCATGACATCACAACCTATGTGCAAATAACGTTGTAGGTAAGGTGAAATTATCTCGACTCGTCTACTCGTTTCAGTACCACATTTTGCTACGTTTTACCAACAATGAACGTGACCGAACCACAGTACCTAAATGCATAATTTTTTTTTTTGTAAATTCGCGCTCTTGTAGACTGTTTTAAAGTTACAACTGTTTCAAATGTTAATTCGTTCGGTCGAGCACCTCAGTATTTATGAATTATAAAGAGAGAAAATTGAGAAACAAAGCTATAACAGCTTCGATAAGAATATTATTGTAAATTATAAAATATGACAATAATCTCTATATCCCTTTCTAACAAAATCACCTTTATTCTTCCAACCACAACTACTCCTTCCCTTTTCAACTTATACCCACTGGATAATATCTCTTTTCCCTGACAGTTACTCAAATTTCACTGACAATTTGTTCGCCTAACAAGTTTTCTACATTCTCATCAGAGAATGTATTAGTTTTGTGTAAAATTTGACCCCCCCATTTTTTGTCAAATGTCGACGTTTTGTGACCCCCTGAACCCAAAAAACATGTTTTTATCAATGTGTCTGTCTGTAGATTTTACTTTGTGAGCACGATAACTTTTGAAAGAATCGACCGATATGATTGGCCTTTGGTATACTCTTTTATTGTCCTAAAATGAAGATCAAGTTCCTTAGCCAGCCAGTTTTGATAAAAATTAAAAAATTTGGATAATTTTTGATGTTCTAAAAAAATTTTTTTTTTAATTTACAAATTCTGTTTAATGATATTCATAGTATTCAATTAGTCGAACAATTTATCATTATGACTTTTTATGAAACAAAAATTGTCAGATATACAGGGTGTATCGCGACCTCTATCATTAATTGAAACTACAAATATTAGAGCAAAAACTAAGTCGAAAACTCCCATACGAAAATGTTGTAAAATGCGTAGTTTTTAAACTACAGAGCATTACAGTTGACCAATCATAAGCACTCTTTAGACTGCACACATTCTCATAATACATCATGGATTCTTGGCTTGGATATGTGCAGTCTAAAGCGTGGTTATTATTTGTCAACTGTAATGCTCTGTAGTTTAAAAACTACGCATTTTACAACATTTTCGTATGGGAATTTCGACTTAGTTTTTGCTCGACTTAGTATTTGTAGTTTCAATTAATGATAGAGTTATATAACATTTCAAAAATTGAAAAAAATAAAGATAATTAAAACTGATGTGCACTGATGAGAATGTGTTCCTTAAGGTCGATAGAACCTTAAGTAAATTAGTTTTCCTCAAATAAAAATAAAGTAATTTAAGTAAAAGTATATATCAGAGATGAAGATTGGTAAGCGAATGCAAGCGCGCGAAATGTGATGAGAATGTGTTCATAAGGCACCCCTAGTTTTTCTAACATTTCCCTTACTTTTCTGACTTTCCTGACGCTTTCAAAGGGAGGAAAGCAGTAAACATTTAATTCAACTACACTTAACAATTATTAAACTCTTTCCATCGATTCTTTGATTAAAAACTTGATAAAGAAAAGAGACGTCTTTGCCTTTTGAAATCTTGTCTTAAAGACGCAAGTATTTCTATTTGAACAAAACTTTATTGATCTGGATTTACTGAGCGAATTTGTCGACAGAATCTCTTTTTACTCCCACTTTTAGAAATCAAGTATATTTATGTAACTTTGTACGTACTAACATGCTCTTAACGCTTCATTTTTTATCTCCCTAGTTCTAGTTAAAAACATTTGTTTTTAAATTATTTTTCGATTCTATGACTTATTACAGCGATTTGTGAAGCTGCTGCATGTTGGCTTAATTTCGGTGCCTGATCGGAGTGACCATTGGAAGTTGGTGACACCGACCCTTGGTGGTTCTTCGCCTTATGAATTTGAGTTTTTACTTGCTGCATCTGTCCTGGGAGGACCTGGAGGATTCATCCTTCCCAAAATATTGAACTCACGGGGACGCCCGTGTATTTGAATAAGGTGACGACGGAAGTGAAAGATGATTGAGACCAGGAACGAAGCAGAGGAGATCGGATGCCTGAAAGGATCAACACCATCGCTGTCGAAGTACAGTCGAGTGCGAGAGCTGATGCATCGGTGCTATTTTGATTGTAACGCTGTGTCTGATAAGAGCTATAATGGAATGCAGGTATGGCTTCGGTTGAATTAGCTGTGAGCATGATTGGAGTTTGAATTGTAAAGTTGTAATCATCATAACGGTTCAGGAATGTCGCGATTCTAGGTCGATACGAGAATTGTGGTTCCGAGTAGCTATCAGGTTCAATTGGGATGATATTGATGTATCGGATCCAACACTACGATATTAACAATAAATAGTGTATTTCGGTAGATATGGTTTATATAATTCTGTGTAAATTATTTTTGAAAACAAATGTGTCACACCCTAGGACTCCAGTCTGCTTACAATGGACATCTCACCTTTGTTTAGCGCGTCTAATTAGGGTAGATCCCTTAAACATATAAGTGAATTGTCACTAGTTTCGACAATCTTTTGAATAAAATTATTGAAAAGAAAGGAAGTCATTTTGAAGCATATAACTGGTAATTTTAAGAACCGTACTTTGACGCAGCACAAGTAAATAATTGTGAAATAAACCCAACTCAGGTAATGAATAATTATAAAATCAGAAAGTACCCAGCGGAATGCCCTGTATTTTTACATTTCATAATTCGCTAATAGTGGATAGAATTTAAGTTTATTGACCTAAAACCACACACCAGAGCACTTGTTTCGAAATACAGTAACATAGTAATCTGCTGCTGGAGTGTCAAGAGCACTTCTTCTGAAGTAGTCCAGCAGGCAAGCAGTGTCAAGTGCACTTTTACTGTTACAGGCTAGGGCAGGCCTAGACGAGAGCGAGGGTAGAAGAGAGTATCGCGATTCCGTGAGAAAAATCTCACTAAGTGGTACGTCATATGTTCTCTTTATTTCTAAAGAGTTACTCTTATTCGAAGAACGAGAATTCGTTGCAAATTTTAAAAAATGAGTCATTAAAATCGCGCTTCTCATACTCGACTTCCGAATAGTTGTTCATTCTTCCAGATTGAAACTCTACATAATATTAACTTTTGATATATTTTTCAGGGTTCTTCAGCTGTTTTTGAAACATTTTAAACCCCTTGTTTTATTTAGAAAGCAATTTGACTAATTTATAAAAGAATAACATTGGGTTTGTGGAAGAAAGAAGTATAGAGACAGTTGTTGGTCACTTAGATTTCATGCAGAGAGATGGAGTTTGATCTTCGTTCTCGCCATTCTCAAGTTCTGCAATATCTCTCCAAAGTTTCAAATTGTCCAAGTTCAGATTGTCCACACCTTTTAATTACGAAGCTCTAGAATGATTCTGATTCCTTTTGCCTCCTAAAAAGTTTTCATAGTGGAATTACGGACTTGTTTTCATCGTAAGACGTCAAATAAAAGGAAAAATTACAATAGTTATATAAAAGTCATCATTACTGTTTAAGTGAATCGATAACAGTTTTGGAAATATAAAAGATTTTCCGTCATCTACTCCACGAGCATTTTCGTTCCCTTTCTTTAATGTAAATTATAGTAAATTAAAGTATAAGCAGCTAAATAAATAGAAAGAGAACCCAAATATTAGCGAAAAATACCATCTACTAAATTCCCTTTAATTTCGTTCTCTAATTTGCTGAAAACGAAAGTTAGAGCTCAGAACTTTCCTAGCAATAACTTTACACTGACATTATATAATTCTCACCCTTTTGAGTTCAATTCGAAGATGGGGTTAGTAGAAGCATGCAAGCGTGACAGAAAGCTCCAACTACCAGACTCTTGACTACGTGATATCTCTCAGCTTAAACTGACGTACTTAACTTAAGCAACGCCCATCGCTTTGCCAATGCCTGATGATGACTTACGTCAACTATCATTTCTTACACTTTTTCCCCTGAAATACCTTTTGATTTAAAAATTGAAGTATCGGCCCTAAGAACGTTGTATGAACAGAGATTTTGGTTACTGCAGTATATGTTCATACGGAGTGTCCCATAGGAAGTGATAAAATTAAAATTAAAATAATTCGAATATAGCATGACCAATAACTGAATAAAAAAATCTAATTACAACAATATAAACTCAAGTGAACAAAATGCTTCAATTGTTGCACATGCTTATATTGAAAAATCTTTTAAAGAATTTAAAGACATTTGCTGAATCTTGATGTATGTAATTAGAAAAAAGGAAAAACAATAACAATTATACGAGTAGATAGTTGACACTTTCCCTTGTAGGTAGAAAGGTCATCAACGACACAAGCCAGTACAGCCTCCCTTCCCACTGGGACCGTCACGTTTGATATTGGTTCACTGAAGGTTGGTCCCTCTGAAACACAAAGCGTTACATGCCTTCTAAGTAACCCATTTTAAACAACGTGCTGTGTCAGCATAACTGAACAACAAGGTGCATATAAAAGGTAATAGTCGCTGACCCATCCTAGACCACGTATGTCAGGCTAAACTCGGGAAATTCTGTCAGAAACGTGACCGCATGAACAATCTACATATATAAATTGCTCAGTAAAATACACATATCACAAGTGGAGGATCATACGTTTTCTTAGACGAGGTTAGGCATTTTGTCTTTAGACACTGAAATCACAGTTCAAATTCGCGCGCCAAATTAATTGACCAATAAGGTTAGCGCACTACACATGAAGTTAGCTAAAAGGTAACGCATAATGAGGCGAGGAAAGCAATGTGAAGTTGTCTGAAATGCATGTTTTATAAAACATGCATTTCAGACTATTGAAAGTGCATTAATCGTCAATTGGAACTTTTTTTACTCTCTTGAAATCTTTCTAATTAAAAAAAAATTTAATTTCCTAGGATCTCTATTAATTTCATATAAATAAAGCAAATGATATCCCTTAATTCAGGTAGAAATATTCAATGAAAATTCTAGTTATAATTCCAAATGGTATTTCTGTATAACACTTCGTAGAATCTCTTCATCTGAATAACATCCCTTGAAATTCTTTAAAATCCTTTAAAGCCGTTTTAAATCTTCTAAAATCTCTTCAAACTTCTTAAAATTACTTAAAATATCTTACAGTCCTTTAAAATCTTTCAAAATGTCTTGAAATCATTAAAATATTTCGAAATCTTTTGAATTCCTCTGAAATCCTTTTAAATCCATTAGAATCACTTAAAATCCCTTAAAATTATTTAAAATAAATATAAATCTTTTGAATCCTTTTAAAAATCCGTTGAAATTCTTTAAAGTTACTTAATATTTGTTGGTAGTCTTTTAAGGTATCTTTAAAATGTGTGTCCTTCGCTTTTGTATCAACTCCGCCAGACCTATATTGATGATATTGTGTGATATCGTTCCCAAGAAACCAATTTTCACCTAATGTTTTCCGATGTTTAAAAATGATAAAGTGATTCTAAATATCTTATGAATACGTAAAAATGTAAAGGTGAAAGCTGTATTGGCAACTTCACATAACTTTAAGGTGACTCCACAGACAAACCTCAGCCGACGCAAGGCATGGTCGAACATTGCGTTACGTGCGTCTGTTGCGTCGCGAAGTAACTAGTGTCTAGTACCAACCCTGCTGAAAGTAAAGAGATATAAAAAGATGGAATTATTCTGTAAAGATCAATATGACTTATCCGAAAGAGCTCTATTCCAATATATCTCTTATTTATCTAAATCTATATTTTTCAATCTCTTTCTTAATCTCTACAAACTATATCTTAAATTTCCTCATTTATCTTTCGTCTAACAACCTCTACCTTCTTAGATCTTTTTTTTAGTCGTTATAATCACTAACCTATCTCTTTTAATCTCCTTATTGAGGCGATCGGCTTATAATTCGCGCCTAAACTAGGATGAATAAATGGACTTGTGTGAGAGTGACGCGAAAAGAGCCGGCCTATCACCTTACGAGCTTAATTAAATAGTAAGAGAAATTCTAATTATCCGAGGTGAAGACGAGGCGAGCAGAGAACCAGAAATCACTCTCATTTTGTTACTTAGAGTGGTCTCTTGGAAACAGATTCTGCCACGCTTACGCCGTCACAAAAATAACGGATAAGGTGAATATTTATTGTAAAAATCATAGTCAATTTTCTATCGTGAAAAAGGTGATCGGTTGTGCTCAAATTGGTGTCTTTTTTATTTGTTATAGTGTGGCTGGTATATATATATATATATATATA